>CM061920.1:233641656-233805885 GCA_031002005.1 Vandiemenella viatica | reverse complement strand
ATACATGGCGTCTGGCAAGGGATTTGATGCGGGCAATTCCCCAGTGTCCTTGGTGGAGAGTTTGGAGGATTGTCGGTTGTAGGGATCTCGGAACGACGACCCTCGGGGTGGAATTTGGTTCTGTGCGGAGGAGCACTCCCTCTACTACTGAGAGCTGGTGGCGGATGGAGTAGTAGAACTTGAGGTCTTGATGATGGCGTGGAGGGGAACGTGTTTGCCACCCGTGTTGGATGTGGTGTCGGATGACACGGAGGAGGGGGTCCTCCCCTGTGGCTGCCGCGACTTTTGAGGCCGTGACTGGAAATGCCTTCAGTGCTTCTTGTATGTCATCGTCGATCTGGAACACCAGAAGTTCCGACTTGTCGAAGGCAAGGTCTGGTCCCTGCGGTAGTCTGGATAAGGCGTCTGCATTGGCATGCCTGGAGGTGGTACGGAAATGCATGGTATATCTGAACTGGGACAGGAATAGTGCCCAACGCTGGATGCGGTGGGATGTTTTGGTAGGCAGACGTGTGGACGGATCAAATAGTGATAGGAGTGGCTTGTGGTCGGTAATGAGATGAAAAGAAATCCCATATAAAAGGGAATAGAATTTGGAGCAGGCAAAAACAATAGCTAGCGCCTCTTTCTCGATTTGAGAATATTTAAGCTGAGCAGCCGATAGGGCTTTGGAGATGTAAGCTACGGGGCGTTCCGTGCCATCTGGTAATTTATTAGACAGAACTGCCCCCACACCGTAATCGGATGCATCTGTGGCAAGTATCAAGGGGAGGTTTGGAGTGTATGGCATGAGGCATGCTGCGGACTTGAGCTGCTGTTTAAGGGTGTGGAATGCGGTCTCGCAAGCTGGGGTCCAACGGAACGGGACATTCTTGCGACAGAGGTGGTACAGGGGTGCTGCCACTTGTGCTGCTGAGGGTATAAATTTTCTGTAGTATGAAATCTTGCCTAAAAAAGATTTCAGCTGATGTAGATCCTGAGGCCGAGGTAAGTTGGAAATAGCGTCCACATAGGAAAATGCTGGGGAAATGCCTTCCTGAGCGATGATGTGACCCAGGTAGGAAATGGATTGTTGAAAAAATTGACACTTGGAAAGGTTGCATTTCAATCCTGCTGCACGGAGGCGGAGGAAGAGTAGGCGGAGGTTGGTCATGTGTTCGGCAGCGGAGGGTCCCGTGACGACTATGTCGTCGAGATAGTTGATGCATCCCGGAATATCCTGGAGAAGTTGTTCGAGATACCGTTGAAAAATCGCTGGAGCACTGGCCAAGCCGAACATGAGCCGGTTGAGTTGGAAGAGGCCAGAGGGAGTGTTGATGACTGTGTATTGTCGGGACTGGATATCCAAAGGGATTTGAAGGTATGCTTCTGCCAGGTCAATTTTTGTAAAGTAGGTACCTCCTGCTAGTTTACGGAAGAGGTCGTCCGGTCTCGGAAGTGGATAGTCGTCTACCAGCAGATGCGGGTTGACGGTGGTCTTAAAGTCACCACAGAGACGTAAGCGGCGTCCTGGCTTCTGAACTATGACCAACGGCGTGGCCCAGGGGCTGAACCGCACCGGCTGGAGGATCCCTTCGTCTTGGAGACGTTGAAGTTCTTCCTGAAGTGGTTGTTGAAGCGCTACGGGTACCTGGCGTGCCCGGAAGTATCGAGGCCGTACGTCCGGCCGGAGTTGGAGTGATGCTTCGAAGTCCTTTGCACAGCCGACGCCTGGTGAGAACAGGTCCTGAAACTCGGTGCAAAGGGCGTCCACTTCAGGAAAAGGAACATGCTGAGATACGAGGTGTATGTTATCCTCAATTGAAAATCCGAATAAGCGGAAAGCGTCCAGTCCAAATAAGTCTGCTGTGAGAGAACTGTTAACTACTAAAAAGGGGACTGAACGATGTACAGACTTATACATGACGTTTGCTGTGAACTGTCCCAGGAGTGCTATTTCCTGTTTGTTGTATGTCAGGAGGCGCTTGGGGGCCGGCGAGAGGGGGGGCGAGCCAATTTGCACATAAGTAGTATAATTAAGCAATGAGACTGCTGCTCCTGTGTCGACTTGTAGGCGCAGGGGCTTGCCATTGACCGTAACGTCAATAAAAAGTTTGGATGCTGTGGAAGTGTCTACCTGATTGATATCCATAGGTGCGCCGCTCAACCTGTCTTGGTAAGACCCTGGGCGGCGAGAGCCGGGATTGGCATTGGTGGTGTTGGTGCGGCAGACGGACGCCAGGTGTCCTTCCTTGCCGCAACGTGAGCATTCAGCCCAACGATCCGGACAATTTTCCCTCTCATGTGCTGAATAACAGGCGGGGCAGGAGGGTAGGCGGAGCGGGCTGCGGCGTCGGCGCTGCGGGATCCGCTGCTGCTGCCGAGACTTGGTGCCCCTGCCGGAACGGGCCGGTTCGATGTCCTTCTGAGGAAGCGGTCCCCGGTTGTAGTGTCGGGAGGAGCGCGACTGGGAGCTCTGGATGGCGGCGACGTCCTGTGTGTCCTCTACGTCGGTTCGGATTGCGGCCACATCCGCCCAGGACTCCAGGCGGCGATCTGCGGCCGTAGATATTTCGAATTTGTAGGCAAGTTCGATGACCTGCTCCAGGGATGGGTCCTCTAACTTGAGGGCGTCATGCCGGAGTGCGGCATCTGGTGCAGCCTGTATGATGTGATCACGCACCATGTCGTCGGCGTAGGATTCGTGGGAACAACGAGTTTGAAACTTACATTTTCTGCTAAGGCCTTGGAGTTCGGCCGCCCACTGGCGATACGTCTGATCGGGCTTCTTCCGGCATTGATAGAATTCGACGCGGGCCGCGACGACATGGTACCGGCGTCTGTAGTATGCATTCAGTGTCGTACAGATGGTCGTGAAGGTGAGGGTGTCGGGGTCTTGTGGCTGAAGTTTGGTGAGCAAGACATACATCTTTGATTGGTTCCAGGAAAGGAAATATGCACGCTGGTCTTCTTCTTTGGATATGTGATGAATTGCGAAGTGTTGTTTTATGCGCTTCTCGTAGGTCTCCCATTCTTCGACGTCGTCGTTGAATGCTGGGAACGGAGGCGGGGCCGTGGGTTGGCGGAGATTCCTGACTTCCGCAATCAGTTGTCTCTGAGATTCGAAGAACTGATGTAGAAGTCCTTGGAGGAACTGTTGCCATTCCGTAGGTGCTGCTGGCGTAGCCATGATGGTCGAGAGTTCTTATCCCAACCTTGTCGCCACTGAAGTGAACTACACTTAATGGTTCCTTGAGGTTTATTACTATGTACACAAAACACTGGTAAACGATAACAAATGTGGTACAGTTAGCGGATGACCGTCGAGAAATTTAGCCTGGTCCTGATCCGGGGTAGAGAGAGACGGCTTCTACTTCTCGCGAACTTCCGGTGGTCTTCTGTAGTTGAAGCTGGTTCCGCGGTCTGGCCGGAACTGGCGGTGGAGCGGCCGGCTACGCTTATATAGGCGGCCTGGCGCAGGAATTCCGTTGTGTGGTAGTACGGCGACCTCTGTAAGAAATAGTCCCACTTAGCTTCTAGATGATTCTATTTGTTTTCCTGGTTTGTTTTGATGTCTCTGCGCCTGTTTGGAGTCGTATATGTATCCCGGCGTGCAGGCGCGTTGTGTGTGAGGTCTGCCTGGCAGGGGCCTTTACTGGAAGACTGAACAAAACCCAAACCTGGACGATCGGACGGGGATTCGAAGCTGCGTCCTCTCGAATGGAAGGCCAGAGCGTTGCCGCTCAGCGACCAGGCTAGGTGCTGATGTTTTACTGTGCACGCCGATAGGAAGAACAATATATATTAGCGAATTACGATTTCATTTTAGCAGAAATTGTAAGTAGACGTCACGGCGAGAAACCCATCACAATATACCCACAGAATCCTTTGTTAATTATACTACACACATGCTATATTTTAATTTGTAGCCGTGATGTTAGCAGCAATTCTTGCAATACGAGGAAGTACAGGAAAACGGAATACGGCGTCAAATATATTTCGATGCGTAAGGGATTAACAAACTGTCACAACAATAATTTCTATGGCTTTTCACATTAAATCCAGTGGCTTCTTGTGCCAATTTCAGTAACCAGGCAACTATTAATACCTAAAAATTAGGCGCAGTCAGTAAGAGAATGGTACTGATACGTGACACTTCATATTCAACAAATCACATATGGTCATTGCCCGCCAATGCAACTGCTTCTGACGAAATAGTGCCACCACAAATTACTTCCATTGATTCCATTTGTCTCAAAATACGTTTACATGTTTTTCAGCGTGATGTCTGAGTTCTATTGCAACTATATACATTATACAACTTGACTGCGCGAGATTTGAACGGAATAACTCGTTGAGTTTTGTGTACTTGTTCTACGAATATTGATATGTATATATTAACCATAATTTTTTGATTAATCTTACACAGACTGCTAGTAAAATAATTTATCATTTTTTTATTTTGAAAAATTAAAACCTAATAAACGCCTGAATTTCCTATGCGATAAGACACTCACAGATCGGTTTCTGGGTGTAAAACAGTCGTATCCAAATAGTTTGAACAAGAATTTCTCCTTTAATGGTTATTGCCATCTGTTACCAAGTAGTTTATTTTCTTGTAAGCTCCTAACTAATTTGGTAGTAAAGAAGAGGATTCTGAGAGAACGTAATAAATACGTTAAGAGGAACTTTTCCAAAGATGATGCCTTGAAAAATCGATTTCTTGTCTAAAAAATCCGCTAGGCAGCGAATTTAACCAGAATCTTTAGAGCCTGAATCGAAATATATGTTTTGTAATATTTGCTTGTTTAATAGTATTAGATTTTCCATAAAATGCTCTGGTTGCAAGAGTTTACACTTCCAGCACTCTCTTCGCCCTCCTCCTTTCCGCCAATGACTCCCAACCCCGCTACTTTATCATATCAGTTACTGACTGGGTCCTGCGATAATTTCTACAAACAAATCTAGCTGATCTTCTTTGCACACCCTCCAATCCGGCATCTGATAACCAAGATGTGGATCCCAAATTACACCAAATGGTCTCACCAAAGTTTTGTAACAAAATTACCTAACTTCACTGGTACATTCTCTCATCACAATCTCCAGTAAATGAAGGATTTTGAAATCTTTTCCTACCACCTGCCCAATGTGCTCTGCCAAGATATTTACGCTTCAAGCCTTCAAAAAACAATTCTGACCACACCCTATGTCCGTAGCACATACATTTTACTGGTTTCTACAAAATTCATATTCATAAAATACTACCATCTACTTAATATTAGCGTCTAGCGAGATACAGTTAAAAGAGGTAGCATAAACAAGTTCTGGAAGAGCTGCAGGTAAAGATACGAAAAAAGTAGTTTGTGGGAGGCTTTGAGCTACTGTAGCGGCAGGGTTATGCTCTCCTGAGCGGGACGAGTTGCACTGAAGATAGTATATCAGTACAGGATGGAACACGTGTTGTTTGTCTGAGGAAACGGTGAAGCCACAAGCTTCAGATGTTCACACAGAGACAGCACCTTTTAGACGAAAACGACTGAGTAACTATTTTTCAAAAAATACCCATTTCATTTGTTTTCCACAGTGATACCCTCCAGTCACTGTGAATTGGGTGGTTTGGTACATCGTCATGTTTTTACATCAGTGAATATTTTATTGTGTTAGATATGTACATAGTTTTTAAGTTAATATAAAAAAAAACCAATTATTTAAATTTATTTTAATTACCGTATTTTGTCTCGATACCAAGTTGTGTAATAGATGAAACGATTGTGGTAGCTGAATTGACGTTGTCGTTAACGTATCAATACTGAGGATTTATACAGAAAAAACAACGTTCAAGATCATTGTAATAAGTGTTAATATTGTTGGTTTAGTCTACTTGCGTTATGTTGTTGGGTGTCGGTTTCATTTCACAACTGTTCAGCCAGAATCTAAGGAATGGCGTAGTTTTAGATTTTGCAGTATTTTTCGCAATAAGTATTGTTTCCGAATAAGTAGTCCCTTGAGCGAACTATCTCTGCGTTTGGTTTTTACACATAAAGAAATACAAGTTATAACTCAGAGGTCAACCATAATTTGGAAAGCTGCAGTCTTCGCCCCTATATCCGGATCCTTGTACTTCAGATATTACTGGGATTTTTTTGTTAAGAAAACAAAACAAAGTCATTAATGATCCAGGTTACCTTGATACAGTTAAGACAATAATTAAGTTCCATGAGTCTGATGGACTGATTGTAGAGGATCTTACAGCCTCTTATTGACGTCAGTGTATCTAGTACATATTCGTACACTTCACTGAAAGTGCCCTAGAGACCGAGAGTATTGCACATTTGACAATTTATAGCAATGTTATATCCTTTTCTTTGTTAATATCCTACATGTAGACTTCCCATAATCGACTGGTTCGCATTATCGTCGACAAATACGCTACTTGTTATCAATAAGTCCAAATTTCAAAATTTTTAGAGCGTCTTTTCTTCACTGCTTGATTCTGAACCGCATGTATATTAGGCTTAAGTATGCTCCTTATGTCTTGAACATCTTTAGGAAGTGTTCGTAGAGGTATTTTGTTTCCAACAATTAAAAATACTTTATTTTATGTTTTATGTGTTCCTGTGAACATGGGGATGCCGTTGATGTTTTTATTATAATATATTGTTTAAAATATGCCGTTTTCATTTCACAAACAGCTGGAGACGATTGTAAAAATGTTGAGAGAATGATTAATGTATTTCGCCAGAAACGTCTGCAGAAAATTTGGAGTTATATTTGGGGCTATATTGAAGTATGATATTCCGTCTTTATCAAACTAGAATTTCAGAAATGCACAAAAATTGCAACCAAATCAGGAGTTCTTTTCGTAAAAAATGTCAAATGTTCTATCATAGGCCTTTGTTTTTTACGAAGATACAATGTACTAGATGGAAATAAAATTCCTCAGTTGTATCAGAGTTCAAACTTGTCATTCAGTACCGAGGAAAGGCAAAAAATAGGTAAATTAAAAATAAAGTCAACAACCAGTAATTATAAGGAAGTTATGAGAATTAAAACTGAAACTTTAACTCAAAAGTAAATCGTTTTACTACTTCCTACTGCTTCACTGTTTCTTCAAATAATCAATAAATTATTTTGAAACTTTTTAAAATAAATTTTGTTGCAATATTCCACTCTTGTTATGCGTAAGTGAAAAACTTAAATTACCCTTGGGTCATATTTTGCTACAGTGCTCATCACTTGGTACATTTGGCCACACTAAACTAGTCTTTGAAAGGAAATTCTGCCTTATTTTGGTAAAGTTTTCAAGCAAAACATGTTATAGATCGTTTATTGTTTATTTCGAATTGTTTGCAATTTTTTCGTGGTTCAAGTGCCCTTCCAGCTGGCATCACGTTATTACTTGTGTGCTGAGATAAACATGTAGTAATTCCACAGATAACTGATGTTTCTTAACGAGTCGCACATGATCAATCTCTAAAAATGCGCAAGCTCCTAAACTCCGCTGGTCATAAATCAGTGTGATATCTGGGTACGGCGCCATCACCAATTGCTGACTCTTTCGAAACTGACAGCCGGCTGGAGATAAGCTGTGACGTGTCTGAGTGTCGCAGCTGCTTCTCAAGGCTTAATACGACAAACTTGGAGCGGGGACCGATCCGTATGGTTCCAGACTCGGCCGTATTTCATTTTTGTATGTTTTCTCAAAAACGAATGCAGGTACGATTCCTCGATGCAAAAGCACCGTGAAAATAGAGTGAGATTACGCAACGGCCTTGTCGTCTTATTTGTACCTTGAATTAGATTTTTGTGGTAAAAATCTGCATGTTCAGTAAGGAGAGGTCTGTAAGATTTACGTCGTAACAATTCACTTCAACTACGCATCTACTTATCTGGATAGTCTGCAAGTCGCCGAGGATAATAGTAGTGTGTGGAGCGAGTTGGAGCTCTTCATTATCTTCACAACCGACAAAAATTTAATTGACTATGATTTATAAATAATACCTCATCAGAAAGCGCCTCAGACATTTCTTTGATGAAAACATCAATCAAAACATCCCAAGCATATTTCCTTGTAGAGTTTGATATAACAGGACGTGAAAAGATAAAGAAATGGTATGGTAGAGTAGTTCTCTTGTTACTGGTTTTTATTATTTTACCGAAGGCCTTTTACTTTTAACTACTTTCATCAGCAAATTGGGTATATTATTTAGCACCATAAACATCATTTCGCACATAAGATAAATGTTCTGATGGCTTGATTAAATTAAAGAAAGGTAATTAGGTATATTTATTCGTTTATCCGGATATAATTGAAATTAGCAAACATCATTTAAGATGAGTAACTACAAATAATACCATTTAAAATCTTCTACCAGTTATGCCTCTTCAGCGCTGCAGCCAATACTGTGTCATGAACATGACCCTTTTGTTAGTACAGAGGAAGAACTCATCAAAAGAATGGACTACCTTGAACAGTAATGTTAATCTGTTTCTATATCACTTCAAAACTTCCCGTGTTTCTACCCCTAAGATGGTGCATAAATATTCTTGTATCAGTTTTTTAAATTTTCAATTCATTGTTTTTCCTTTGCCAAAGTAATAATTTTTAAATACAACCCATGTTATGCGAAATCATAAATTGTATATAGGAGATTATTTATATACAAGTGTAAGTCCGTGACCGTTTTTTTTGTGTATCGTAGCGGGTCTAAAATAGTTTCAGTTAAAAACTGAAAAGATTATTAAAGGTTGACCTGATTTGAACAAATACGAAATTGATCTTTGTTTCACCCGTAGGGTTAGTAAAATATCTTGAGCTTGAAGTACTAATAGACTTAGTTATTAAACACGGACAGGGATGATCGCGCTATGGTATAATTGTTTCAGAAGTCGTTTACTCGAACTTGCTTAAATACAAACTTGTATTTAGACCTTAAAGTTCACTCTGCAAAATTTGAAGAATTCCTGTTTGCTTCGAAAGCATCACTTTGGTTTTATTTTTATTTTTATTATTGAGGGTGGTCATTCATAATGTAATCTTTCGCCGTAGTGTCTTTAACGGCCAGAGAAATTAATACAGATTCCAGATTATTAAACAGTTGAGCAAATCCGAAGAAATGAATTGCCAGAATATTCGATTCAGTAATATATTTGGTCTGATGTCCACTTTAAACAACCTAATAACTCACGTACAGCGAACATGAATAAAGACCATTAACGAAAGTGGTCAGGAAAACATGTAAAAAACAAATAAATCCAAATGTATAAACATTGGTTAAGCAACAACATTATCGAAAGCTTTAATTAAATTGAAATTTACCCTAGGCTGGAATGACAACTGGCATTAGTGGTTACAACAGGGACCATGAGCAATTTAACTTTTTTAAAGTTTTTTTAATGTTACTGATAAGCAGTTCCATGTTTTTTCAGCAGTAAAGTTTATCTATATTTTTTAACTATGAAATGCTACGAAAAACAAACTTAATGAATGTACGAATTATGGTAATTAATTTGGTAGTAGTTGCTTAGCTAATAAATTGTGGACATAACCTCGAATTTCTTCTAATAATATCTTAGATGGCTGTTAATTTGTGGACGAAGGCTGACACGTGATACCATTCTGCAGCCAATAGCTATCGAGGTTTGTGAGTGAATGCGCTTAGGAAATTGTATAGTAGGTTAGGTGCATGCAGTATTTGAGGATCTGAACCTGCTACTGCAGCTGCATGGTCTCATGTACCGTAAAAGAGTTCAAGTAGAATGTGATGGATACAGAAAGGAACAGAAGCTGTGCCCGTATGTTTGATACCGTTAGGGTATTGCGATACAGGATTTCCGCCTGTATACGTGTGCAGTCCGACTCGACTACCTGTTGCTGAGCTCAGGCACAATCCCTCAGGTCGCAGATTAGCTGACCAACAGCTGCAACGCTGACGGTCGTACATACCGCAAGAAGCCCCCGTCAGCTCGACACGGAATACATGTGTAGTTCTCCTGTATACAGCCAGTGACCACACTATTCAATACCAAGAAATTCTCCTCAATTCAGGGGATGTATCTATGGTGATTAGTGTTTCTTATCTTCGCTAAAGGCTTTCGTTTTGCTTATATCATGAAAAAGCAGTTATCAGATTTTTATATGAGTGTCATACCCGTTTCCTAGTGTAGGAGATTACTGTGGGATGTTTACCCCTCCATGGTAACGTCCCGAGGGAGCTTAACTGGGTTAGTTTCCCGGTGTAACAGTGTTTGTAAGTGTAATTCTAAATTTGTATGACTGTGATGGTGTGTGTGTGCTCACTGTATTGTTTGTGTTGTGGATGAGAGAAGAAAGGAAGGTGAAACGCGTGCCGGCCCATTCAGGACTATTCTTCCGAAAGACATTCGATGGCCACAAGCTTAACGTCCCTTCCTCAACAGTGTAGTATACCCTCCCTCCATACTCAATGCGGAGAGTTTTGGGATTTAACAAATGACTTTGGTGCACAATTTGATATTGAGGAATTGTGCACCATCTCTCCTACCATTTGGACACCATCTCGGTGCCGCAACAAGCTGAACCAACGGTGTGTGATAGTTATTAGGTTCAGCGACTGAAAAGAGTGGTGTATGACGTCACATGTGATAGTGGTTCTTGTCTGACTGACCCGCGAGTGGTTTTGAACAATTAAGTTCGCAATCTGTCTTATCGCCTTGAAACTTAAATAATGGTATGATTAAAGGACGTAAAATACATTTATACATCTGAAATAACTACTGAGGATTGCTACTTTTACGAAATAGCAAATTGCTTGTTTTTTCAACAACAAAAAAATGATTTTTTCAGTGGAACCACAAATAATTTTCTAACATGGATACAACATTCCAGTCTGGCTGTGCACCTCATAGCGACAAAGATCCCAGGTTGTTTTTTATTCCTTGACAGTTTTCCTAAATCGTAATGTTGGGATGATCTCAAACTACCACTTCAAAAAATAGACTTTTCACACACACACAAAAGTCAGCTTACATACATAAAACAGCTTACACGGTTCGCATAGACATGACGACACTTTCTTCCCATCAAAGCCAAATTGGAACTGTATCATCAGGACCATTTAATTTCAGTTGTTTCGTTGGCTGAAGAAAATTTTATCTTTTATAATTCTATTTGAACAGAATATATAAAAAGCTTTTGTATCCATTGTATGATTAATGTATCGCCTTAGTGTCTCATTGATTCAAGCTCGAGAGGTTTATTATTTATTGGTTAGATGAGGATGAGATCTTGATTAGGATCTCCTACCTTTAACGAGAGGGTAGATGCCATTACTTTCTTCAATGGCCTGTATCCCATGCTTAATAAATTTAAAATAAAATCCTTCCATAAATATTGGAAAAAAATCAACTAATAACATGCGTAGGATATCATTAGCCGTGATACCCGGAAGTATAGGTCGGTTGCCAGAGTATCAAATTCCAACGCAATCCACTTCTGTCCTGGCTACCGTAATTCATTCTGGTATTCCTAGCAGCTAAAGGGCACCTACAGTTTTATAACCCAGCGTACTTCAAACGAACAAAGTTGCAGGGACGAAGATCAGTTTAAGGACCCATAAATTTAAGACCGAAATCGGGTTTCGAATCGAGAACCTCACGTCTCCTATCAGACACCCAGAATAAGTAAACATGAGCAATATTGAGTGTAGCATAAGGTAAAAGCGGACAGTGTTGGTGCGGCCAATTTGATGCCCCACTTGACCGCGCTGTTACGTGTGCGGGCAGTTGATTGTGCGGGTGCCGTTACTGCTGTGCGTGAAGCCATTCATATGTATGGCGAATGGCCAAGTTCATTGAGACAGACCCAAGGATACTTAAACTCCCGCAGGGACCGTTATAGGCCTTCAGAAAACGGTCTCTGTCTAGAACCCTGGGACTCATAAATTGCAGACCCGTAATCCAGTGACTAAGTTACTTCCGCACACCATCTGCGTGCATCAAATGTTCTTTGAAACTTCAATTAAGAGTTTAACAGTTCAACTAGAAATTTCTTTACTTTATCAATATATAATACTCCCGAGGAAGTTATTGCTGAGGTGCAAAAATCCGGTTTTGATATTTTAGAAATTTCACATCATATGGTTTCCTGAACCTATTTTTACATTGGTGTGCCCGCTTGCAGGCACAGCATTTCTTGAACTCTATTAGTCAAGTGAAGGTAAACTACAATGTTCCTATAAAAGAACGTAATGCGAAGTTTTTTGATCCGATTGTTTCTCCTCGTTTAAAATCGTTAATATGTTTGGTATTTTCCTAAAATATTTATCTGATATCTAGCAAAAATTACACAAAATGTGCTCGTCGATTTCAGAGAGTATAGTGAACAGGATCAAGAATAGCAGTGATTTTTGGCTGCTAACTGTTATTTTCAGTTATTGGTAACACGAACCGATTGACATGACGCCACACGTTTATTAATTTCATCTCATTTTGTACCTCAGTACTACTGTGCAGAAGACACAGTCTACTTGAATTAGTAATTTACTGTTAGCATTTTTTTTTGCATCTTTCCTTGTATTTCGTATAACTACTCAAACCAGTATACCGGAAGTTGCTTCTGATAGTATTGCTGATAATCGTATTGAATGAAAATGTGTTTAATGTTCATATTAGGTTGATGAAGACAAATTTCTATGATTCAACAACGAACTGTTACCCGCCTTAAAAGTTTATTTTACCTGTGACAGGCGACTTTTGAAAAAAAACTAGTTTTAGCGTTTTAATAGCTACGCGGAAAAATATTACTGAGACAATGATTAAAATATAACGATGATAGACAATTTTGTCTTTCCTTATTCGAATGTATTTTTACGGATCGCATATGTGTTACAGATTAGCATTTTTATTTTATTTTATTTATTTTTAAAATCTTATTTATTATTATTTTTTTCGCGGCTGCTATTAGTCTATTAGTCTCAGACACTGCAGTGAACTTGGAAGGCTATCTTACAGAAGGCTACAAGCCGCAGGTGCAGTAATTCCAGGCATCTTACGCAAGAGTTAAGCAGAATATTTTGCTCGCTACGTACCCAAGCGGTCGGGCACTTCTCGGAAGAAATCCTGTGACGTTGCTTAGCCGATTACGTCCTCGACAAGGAGTCTTGGCAGCGAAAGGGCAAACGCGATGGTCTCTCTTCAACAGTTTCCGCTTGGAGTCTGTTCAGTAGAATGCGTGGTTTTTAATTTGTACATTTACTTGAATTTCCCAAGCTGTGGTGTAAAACTAATGCGTAGAAAAACCCTCAGTACTGTGTGTGCACAATAAAAAATAATACCAGCCAAATTATAAACAAATATCGGTATACTTTTTTATTAATGTTTTACGTTTTCTTTTGTGAAAGTAACTAATTAACAACATTAACAACCAAAGGGAGCGTCCATAAAATACGTGGCTCGGTCTAGGGGGAGGGGGGGGGAGGGGTTTGCTGGAAAGCTACGCTGAGCTACGTGGGGGAGAGGCGAGATGTTCCGAGCCAGGGCACGTAGCTTTCCATTCAGATTATTTGTCGCAGTTAAAAATGAGGTAGGAAACACACAGCAGCATGTGAATATTTACTTCCGTCATTTAATTATCTCCGAATGTAATTTTCGATAGTCTGACAAGAGAAAACAGTACAAAAAGTCTTCTGGAATCAGTAGGGAAAAGAGCTACGTGCTATGAGGGGGGAGAGGAGGGGGGGAAGGGGGGGGCCAAAAGCTACGTGGAGGGAGATTCACAGAAGACCAAAATGGAGCTACATGGTTTGTGGTCACTCCTAAAGCGCAGGTGACAGGCAGAAATGAAGTACAGTTGCGCACGCAACATAATATCAAGTTTTCCACAAATGAAAACATATGGCTTCATTAAAAATTTGTGAATAATGTAGATGGCAGTTTGTGAGGAGATGTTTCAACATTTAAGCGTCCTTAACAGGCTGGTAGGTAATATTTTAAGACATGCTAGATTGGTTAATTGGTTAGTGGAGGGAACAGTCGAAGGTAACAACTGTAGAGGAAGGCAGAAATTAGAATATATGAAGCAGATAATTGAGGAGGTGGGATGTATTGGGTATATAGAAATGAAGAGGTTAGCGCAGGATAGGAAGGGATGGAGGATTGCATCAAACCAGTCGAAAGACTGACACAAAAAAAAGTGTAAAGAATTCATATTGCTGAATAAGTTTATAAAATCAACCGCACAGTCGAAATCACAAGACACCCCCCCCCCCCCCCCCCCCCGGTCGGCCTAAAAAAAGATGGACTATATTGTAAGAAAACGTTAGCTAAATTTCATATGTTACTTTTTAGCAATTTATAATGTAATATGAATGCCTTTCTTAAAGTTGTCATCTTTTTCTTTTATATACTGAATACCGTGACAGTGCGTGCAACGTCATTAAATTTAAAATATTTTATATAACTGCTTTAGAAGGATTTCCTGCAATAAGCCACTGTGTGTCAGTCAATCAGCTTGCAACTCATGTATCTTCTCGGGAGACTCTTACAAGTAGGGTCGTTCAGTAGCTCCATTAGACACACACTTCACATTTATAACACCCGTCACGCGTTTACATTAGTGTACACGAGCGGCTGTGTGAAAGGTCCCGCGACAACAATGTTAGTGTTAAGACATTATAAACGCAATGAAAACTGTTTCGGGTATTTTTTTTTGTCAGGATTGAGAGCGATTTATCTCCAAACATCACAATACAAGTTAAGAACCCGCAGGCTGTTAGGAAGTTCTGCCAGCCCTAAAAACGTCAACACTACTGGCTGGGTTGATGCAACAAGTGCCCAGTTTGGTTACGTTGTGGAGCCGTGAAATACGAGACAGCCGTAAATGGCTTTTTACTCGTCGTCAATCACTGGCTCCGCTGTTTATAGCCCCCTCTCCCCCCCCCTCTCCCTCACCCTGTTTGAGAGGAACCGCTTCTACCTGTTCTGACTACCTGTCGCACTTCCCCCTGTATTGTGGCTATTGTGTGTTAACTCCAAAGCACTTCAGTACTACCATAATCATCTCGGAAACAATCATAAATCAGCAAACTGAGGATCAACATTAAAGTCGCCAATAATAACTGTTTGTAAAAAAATTGCATAAACGCTTTTCTCTTGTGGTTTGGGGCAGCATGAAAACGAGACATGCAAAAATATTAGTGGAAGAATTAAGTAAGAGAGATGCGTGGAAGCAAAAAGATGACCATGACCACAAGCTGGCATTCGATTTCAAACTTATTAAGGGTGTGTTAAAATCTTACTTCATAGCTAAGTGGGTCCGGAACTGGAATAAATTGTCAAGAGAATGGATGAATAATTTACCAAAAACGCTGAATGAATTTAAAATTGACATTCGTATACGGCAAAAGTAAAGGGGTAAAAAAAAAGAAAAAAAAAAAGAAGCAAGTGTAGGGAAATTTGCAATTAAATTGAAGTAAATCATTGTCATTTCCCGCAAACTGAATATCACAAGAGTATATTCTTGGGATTGGAACTTGCCAACATATATTTAGTAAATGTGTGGCCATAATTACTTCACGGACGTGTTTGTCGAGCTGAAGTATTCATTTTTCTTATTTACACTCCTTGTTCTTGCATCGTTTCACCATGTATTAAAGAGAGGTCTAGTGGTTCACTAGTTCAAGGTGCATGACACGAAAACGGGAAGTCGCTGGTTCGAATCTCGGTCACACTTGGAATTTTTACGGGCCTTTAAGCTGACCTTAAATTTTGGAAAAGCTTTCGTGGTTTCGATTCTACGAAAAACTATAGATGCCGTTTAACTGGCAGGCAAGCCACGATAGGTGAATTGTGAGGCTAATTGAAACTCTTGCACTAGGTGGCATAGATATACTTCTCTAGCTTTGTTTTTACCTTTTCTTTTTTAATTTCATAATAAATAGGCAAATAACATTGCTCTGTTAATGTTAAGCAGTTTGTCCACTAATCTAGTGTTAGGATACGCGCGAATTTGTTATTATTGCTAACTGAAATGTGTTGTAGAAATAATAAAAGATATTTAGATGAGACCATCGGCTGAAACTTAAGTGCTGAGATGAATAGTGTTTGACTATCAACCGCAAACACATCAGATCTTCATTATGTCGTGTGAGCTAATTCTCGAAAGGATATAAATTGTGCAATAAGGTCTCCAGGCACAACTACAATTTTACTGAAGAGCTGAGACTTTAGAAAAAACATATATATACATGATTACACAGATTTTAGTTCAGATTTGTATAGATCTTGTTGTTTTTAGTGCTTTAGGGCGCGTCAATGTCTGGGTTATTAGCGTCCTGATTAAACCCTGGTATGACAATGTGGCTTAAAGCTGTACTCAATTACCGTCTCCATGGCCGACTGTAAAGGAGTTGGCTACAGGATTTCTATAGAACACCTCAAGTAGCACAACAGCGTTGTGGCGACGAAGAAAACGTTGTCAACTCCGCTCAAAAATACAATCACTGGTTATTTAATTATACGTGAAACCGACGAATAAAATACGCAATACAACGGCACATTTCATGTTTAGATTATTCTTGAAATGTTCTATACCCCCGACCGAGGTCCAGGTTTCATTGATTAGTGCAATAGTATGATACACATTAACCGATTCCTCGAAGCGGGAAAATATTTTGCTGAATCTTGTAAATGATATGTCTTTTTATCATAAAGATCCCTTGAAACGGATATATAAAATGGCATTTGGCCTCATAGCCATTCGACCAGAACTCCTCAATTTATTTATGTGATAATCATGTATATACTAATGCGTCATCCAGTATTTATATGAATTCTCAGATGTAGGGCAGCATACAACAAACACTGCACACACAACACATACACTAAACACCCGGGCTCGAACCGGCAATCCTTAGTATGTATGGAAAGCTAGGCAAGCCATTCCCTATGCTACCGAGGCCGGCTTTGAAAGACGTGAATCTCGATTCTTTATGTGATCCTAACAGAGACTGCTGTTTGATGTTTTGCTTGTTCTTGACACAGTGCCCCTCTGGCTGCAGATGGCTGACACCTAAGTAGCCACTCATCGCCAGCTGTCTTGTATCTCTCCGGCCTGTCCCGACGTATATAACTCAAGTCGGAAACCGAGGCCACACAATCACTTCTACTCTCCAGCATCTAGTAGTAGGGAAATAGTAGATATGCGTAAACGATGAATCTGAAAATTTACGCCAAAAGCAGCTAACGTTGTGTACTGTTGACCGTTTTGACTGTCAGCCTACGATTGCAGCAATCCAGCATGTCGCTCTATGAATATATTTGTTGTGTAATCGTAAGTTTTCCCGGCGGATCTGATGTTTGAAGATCTCTCGGGCGTGCAGCCGGGTCATTTGGTCGTAAATGTACGACCAAATGACCCGGCTGCACGCCCGAGAGATCTTCAAACAATATATTTGTTATCTTTTTCACGCTTTACGCCTCGTCAACGCCATTACAGCCGGGGAAGGTTGAGGACAAGGAACAGGCAGAAATTTGGCCATGGACTTTTGAAAGAATCATCCCGGTATTCACATGGAATGATTTCGGGAAATCAGGTTCGGTCTATGATCGGTGAAATTTAATACAAAAAGGAGAAGAATAGCAGATAGTTCAAAACTGGTGTCTTCTTCAATGCTACAGCTGTCCTTCATAAGTCAACATATTTATTTACGTAGCATCGCTTTTTTTCGAGGCAGTCATTGAAACTGTAGTAGCATAATACTTCATTTCATGATGAATTTTGGGGGTAATATCAAGATGGGGATACCACTGCGGCCTCGCGTAGTAAACACACAGATCACGTGGTATATATGACATCATTGTGACGTATGGTCCAGCCTGCATTGCAACATAAACTCAATTGATGATTGACGAAATCATATTTTATAAATATGCGTTTCGGTCGTAATGCAGTCTGGACCAAAGTGAAACTTTTTTTTTTTTTTAATTGCTTTACGTCTCTCAACAGCTAGGTCTTTAGAGACGGGAAAGGATGGGGGCAAGGAATGGGAAAGAATTCGGCCTTGGCCTTTTTTTTAAGGAAGCATCCCGGCATTTGCCTGGAGTGATTTGGGAAACCATGGAAAACCCAAATCTGGATGCCCGGACGGGGATTCGAACCACCGTCCTCCCGAATGCGAGGCCAGAACGCTATCCGTTACACCAACACGCTCGGTAAAAGTGAAACGTAACCATAATGCACGATATTGCAAATATCCAATCTCCAGATCATATCTATAGCTGTTACTGTGTTGGTACGTGCAGACTGAATACTTCACAATGATGTTATATATACCACGTGATCTGTGTGTTTACTACGCGGTATCCCCATCTTGATATTACCCGAATTTTGCTTCTATTCTGAAGTATGGCCGCCCTATCCTATAAAATATTTCTTCCCAATCTTCCAGTCGTCACTGAAGCCTTCTTCTGCTAGGTCTGATATTATGAGTGGCACTAAATATTCTGGTACACTTGAGTCGATAGTCTGCTCCCGAAGGAGGGCATTTATTTCTGCCCGTGATATATTGCTAACTATGTTTATGTCTATCCAATGTAATCATGACCATCCTCGTGGCTCATAACTTGTTGGAACCCCGCGCTTTCTAAGCAAGGTAAAAGAGGTTGCGGTTCACATTTTTAATAGTCAGATTGTGCACAAAATTCTACCCAACGCACAGCAATCAATGAAGAACTAATCTGTCGACGGTGACTTGATTGTCAAATGGGGCCTATTTGAACTTACGGAAGCATCAAAGGGACAGCTCCAGATTGCAACCTCAAGATACACAGATACTTAATATACAGTAATGTTCCATAACAATGAGACAATTACGCTAATTAATGTAGTGAGGACAATGGAAATCACGGTTGTATCAAACATTTTCCCCGGACGTTACTACGGAAGGGTAAAACCGTACATGGCCAGCAGGCTATTGAATAATTTGAACAAAATGCTGCTAAATTAGCGATGATAATTTACAAGTTGATGAAAAAAGGAAAGAGAAATCATCTGGTTTACATCAACGTAGTCACGGACAATATCTTTTTCATCTCATGTTTGTAATTTAAAGTTAGCACCGTCAACAACCAAAACTGGTTTGATTCTTTCGGTTCGAATCCCCGTCCGGGCATCTAGATTTGGGTTTTCCATGGTTTCCCAAATCACTCCAGGCAAATGCCGGGATGCTTCCTTCAAAAAGGCCATGGCCGAATTCCTTCCCTTTCGTTGCCCCCCATCCTTTCCCGTCTCTAAAGACCTCGCTGTTAGAGAGACGTTAAGCAGATATTAAAAAAAAAAAAAAAAAAATTGATTCTTTCACAGGAAGCAGTATGCAAGTAAAAAATTTGGGATAGCTACCTGGATACGAATCATGAAGCTCTCGATACTCATCAGTCACAGTCGAGTTAGCTTGTACCCCTCCCCTCTTTCCCCCCGAAGCCATACACTATACTGGGTTAGTAAGCTCTTGTCTGTGAAAAAATCACGCTCCTTTCAGAATGATTCTTTATGGCTGTGTTGAGCAAGAACATGGGCTTGTTTTCAAGAAACATTTACGAAATGTAATATCACCTGTGGAGGTATTAAAGTTTCCAAGCCACAAAGTCCTGCCTCGAATAATTAAAATAATGCTAAAGAGCGAGGGAACTAGAACGTGTTCATAAATATCCTTTCTCAGTAGTTGACGGTTTCCACTTTGCAGACGAGATACCTGAGTTGGGCAGGCGGGGTTTGTAGCACCCAATCACTGCACCTGACTCTACTTGATAAGATAGCCACAGCAATGGCGGAACATCAAGCTCTCACCGTACTTTTGCTCACCGCCTAAAAAAGAAAAGTCCTTAAAAATGAATATCACAAGTTTCTGTGCTTATTGCATGAGTTACACGAACCATAATGTTTTCCAGCCTCAGACTACAAAACTTTAGCTCAAAACGAATACTTCAAGTCGAGTTGAGCTGACAAGCGACAGTTGAAGGTTTATCTCCTGCAGGCGTATAAGCAACTCTAATGTTCATATTTCCATGTTTGTTCAGGATAACTCTCTAATTTTCAAGTCATTTTGCCATTGTTAACTGAAAAGCAATGCCATGTTACTTACAGCTGAAATATAGCCTATGCTGCAACAAGAAATCAGATTTGTGTAGCTAGTAGCTACTAGCTACAGAGTCAACAGTTAAGAGAATTATAATAATGATAGGTTGAAAAGAAATTTAATTTAGCTATAAAAACTAGGGATGGGGAAAATAAAAAATATATAGTTAAATATCGTATTGATATGTACAAACAATATCGATAGATAACGAGAAAAAATATCGATATTTTTGCCTAATTAAAAATATTTCCAAAATGTATTTAAAAATAAAATAATTAAAATCACATGCAGAAATTACGGAAAATTTTACTAATTTATCTATTTTTACACTCTATGAAACCAGTATTCGCCTGATGTAGACTTCCCCGTCATTCTACTTCTGTTGACCTATGCGGCCAAGTTAATTGCGGACTACACAGAAGAGGTTTGGCTTATCAGGTATTTCGTCAACGCATTAACTGTTATTAATCAATCAAAAAAACCAGTTGAAAACAGAAGCTGTTAATTTACGTCAACTCTCAACTTCGCAACACGGATGCTTAATTAATACTCTTCAATTATTAAAATTACCTAACCGTTAACATTCAAATATGTTGACAAAAAATTACATTAACCTAAACCTGTTAAAATGTTACAGCGTTTTTTAATCTCTTAACCATAGATGAAAAGCTATTAAATTACGACGAATTCAGTTGTTTAAGACGCTCTCAGGAGATCAGATATGTACTTATATTTATCCAATGTATATGTAACGTATTAAATTGTGTACTGAATTGCGTTTGTACAAAAATATCGAATTGGTGTTTAAAATTGATATCCCAAATAAAATATCGATTTTTGATATATCACGAATAAAAATATCGATGGCAAATATAGATTATTTTATGAAAATCTACAACATCGATTTCATGACACAATTAAATTTAGTGATTAAAGAATAAATTGGTCACGTTGTGTGATTTTTTTGGCTGCTAAAATCCAGCAGGGTTACTAAAAAGATTTTCAAATAAAACGTCGCAAGAACAAAGTATTTGACCGATAATAGGCATTAAGAAGAACGCAATTAAACGACTTTGACAACTTTCATAGCTCTCCCGAAATCTTTTCTCCAGTTTATGTCCTGATAGGATGACGAAATCGCAATACTTGCAAAAACTGAATATAATTATTTAGATCTTTGAAGAATATTGTCCAGAATCACAACATCCATGAGAACATTGTTTCCTTACCGTTTCTACTAGTAGATGAGGTGTACTTTTAATCCGAAATGGAGAGAGAAGAAATTTGTGTTATGAATAATATTAGTGAAAGAATGAGATATCAAGAAATGACACTTATAGGAATATGACTGGACCATTATGCATGGTAAAAAGTGAACATCTGAAATTAAACGCGGAAGAATCAGCAATTAAAATTATTATTCTGCATGGAGTTAAGTAAGGACAATCACTCAGGAAAAATGAGACAAGGTATACGAGATGGAGAGTGAGATCGGCAGATTGACGAGGAATCAGCTTTATGAAGAGACGTC
Organism: Vandiemenella viatica; assembly: GCA_031002005.1. Taxonomy (NCBI): domain Eukaryota; kingdom Metazoa; phylum Arthropoda; class Insecta; order Orthoptera; family Morabidae; genus Vandiemenella; species Vandiemenella viatica. The sequence continues at coordinate 233,784,264 of CM061920.1, read as the reverse complement.
ATATATCACAGTAAATAATGTTTTAATGGACCGTTTGTATATAAAGAATGTTTCAATTTATTGGGTACCGAATCTGTTAATAGCAGATAAAATCACAGCGGCAAGTGTCTACGGTATATCCAGCCCTCGTTTAAGCGAAACTAATAGATTGTGTTAAACGCTGTATGACAATAGATAAGACATGGGCCCAACGCTTTACCGCAGAATCAAAGCAGAAGTCAGTACAGAGGAAGTATACCATTTGTACCCCTCAAAAGAAAGTCACGACAATTCCTGTGCATGGCTCGTTATGGTATCCTTTTACGGAATCTAAGAGTGTGCTGTTTCTACACTGCCATTACGGCGTCGTTTTTACTGACATGGTGAAGCAAATTCGATCAGGTATCAAGGAAAAGAAAAGAGGGAAATCAAAAAATGTGTTGTTTCATAAAGAGTATTTTCCCAGTCACAAGTGTTATATTGCAATCGCTTCAATCTATGTGTGAGGATATTTCAACCTTTCCTTTTTCAACCGATTTCGCCCCATCAGATTTCCACCTGCTTCCAAACTTCGAATATATTTCAAGTCTGATGATGACAGTGATAAGTATTTTCATCCAATTTTTGACGTACTTGAGAAAAACCTTTATGTGGATGGCGTAAAACCATTGAAACGTAGTTGGAGGAAGTGTGTAGCTCAGAGGAACTCAGTTGAAAAATAGATGATCTTATATATATATATTTTTTTTTCTGTCAGGCCAGGGACATGGAAGCTGGGCTTTTTGCAGTTATACTGTGATAATGCGAAATATGAATCAAGGTAGCGTGTGTAAAAAGTTATCATACAATTTGTTTGATGTGTTTGCAAAACTGTTTAAAATGTTAAAGTGGTATTTTTGTTAAAGTAATTGTATTCGAAATTTAAAACACATTTTCATCTAGTAATAGGAAGTCAACGTTTACAGTATACATAAAATGGATTAACGAGTACTGTGTTCTCAGTTTGTTTTTAAATAGTTTATGAGCTTCTATTACAGCTAAAGATTTATTTTACAGCTAATCTTTACGATGTAATATAAGTTGGACACGAAGCGTGTTTAGGTGAACTGGAACAATTTATCGAAACTAAATTCTTGTTAATAGCCGTCTAGCGTTTGCTATAGCAGGAAGAAATAACACTAAGCTTAAGATCGATAATGTTTCGAACATATAATATTCTGGCAGATTGTGTTCGTGATTCCAGTCACGAGAACTACATAATTATTGCGTATATAGGGCTAATTGTAGTAAACATTTCTAATGCGAGAAAACCTACGGCAAAAATATTAAATGGATAGATTCTATTACGGGGCAGTTAAATATTATTAAAGAACCATTTTTTATTTCTCAGTGGGTCGATGTCACATCAAAACAAAACGTAAGCGATCATTAACTTGATATAAGTTATTACTATGTAACTTATAGTTTCGTTGAAATAGTTGGTTGGTTTGTTACGTACTCACACGTAGGAAACTTCGGATCTAAACAGTTTAGGACTTTAATATCCTGTAAAATATATTGTTTGTTAACCGATGAAATGCTCAATCACTATGACATATATGTATTAGGTTTTGGGTAACACACACAAATATTCCAGAATTTACGGTTTTGGTCTCTCTCGAGAACCATGTTACTGATCTTGATAAAAAGTATCCTATATGTTAACTGATAGAAGTAATCACTACCGTTGTGTAAAGTTTATTAAAATGCTTTCATTTGATTTTTCCGAGATGCGCTCACGACAGGCAAAATTTCAAAATGTATTATTTTGGATTCTGTATCATTGGAAATTATGGGCAGTTTCGTTAGATCCGTCCATTCGTTTCTGCGGGGGCAGACAGTAAAAAATTCCAAAATTTTGTCGTCATGGCATCTTCATCACCTGTAGCGTACATTGCAATTACTCTTTTTGAATTGAATTTTATGTACAGACACAACTTTTCCACAATTTTACTGAACAGAAGGGGTTTATTTTGCGTACTGATTTAATACAATGCTTACCTTGCGGTGTCTTGGTAGATAAATATATAATTTTTTTATTAAACGTGACGGTAAGTTATCTACAAATTATGAAAAAGTGTATATGACTTGGACCTGTAATTCTAGAGCTTACTAACTTATTTTAGTGTACTGAAATAACGTCCGTTAAATTTTTGCGTCTGATAGCTGCTTCTAAAACTTTTTTTTTTTGGTTATCTAGTCAAATTAACTACAACAAACGTTTCTGTAGAATTAATTATGGACATAAAAACTTCGATACTTTTAATTGGAACATTTCTAATGTTCTCGGACCTTATGTTCTCGGGCTTCCCGCTGGGGAAGCGCGTCTTTGAAGCTTTGAAACGTCGCATCAAATTGAAATGATCCCCAACTGGGAGGCCAGAGAACGTTTTATACAGTTCATACATCGGGAAGCCTCCTCCCCTTCAACATTTCTAATGATTTAGGCAGTGAATGCCAAGGATACCTCTATTATGTCGGATTTTGTGGAGGTAGCTAAATCAAATCCATACTGATAAATCTCTACTTATCTAGAGCGTAAAATTGAAATTCAGATTTGGTCAGATAATTTTCAAATAAACTGGAAGAAAAGTATGCGAATCGGATCAGCGCATCTCTCATTACAAGCTTACTAATATATAGAAAGGTACAAAAATGCTGTATTTCAGTACACTAAAATAAAGTTTATCTGTTAGTAAGCCTAAAGCTCGAGAATTACAGGTCCAAATCACATACACTTTTTCATGATCTGTAGATAACTTACCGTCACGTTTAATCAAAATAAAAATATTATCTACCAAGACGCCGCAAGGTAAGCATTGTATTAAATCAGTACATGAAATAAACCACTTCTGTACAGCTACGAAAATTACTGTCCGCATAGTCAGCATTTATTCTTAACTAGTTTAATGCTTTGCTGAACTTAAAAGAATTTAATATTCATTTTTGTTTTATTGGAATATGGTGATTATAATAAATCGTGTCTCAGATTATATTTCCAAATGAAAGAAAAACATAATTTATGACCTACTACCTTTTTTACGATTGGAAAAATTAATTAAACTATACGTTTCAGGCAATTAACTGAAAATTAATACCGAACATGTTTCAAATATTGAAATAAATACTATAAACCAAAATTCATTAAAAGGCAGCACACAGGCCCTTTGTTCACGTCGAGTAATCCACTTCTACTAGTATGAGCTTATTATTGGTTTACATAATCATAACACTAGAAAAATATTATCAAGTCTCAGAAAACTTAAATGTGCTGATGATTACTCATGAGTAGAATAGCTAAAGCCAGAACAAATGGAAAAATAAATCAACTTTTCGAGTTCAGTGAGAACTTCTTCTCTTAGTTGTTTAAAATTATTGAGAAACTAATAACAAAAAAGCTTGTTAATAGAATCAGCAAACATATAGTTAAATAATTTAAACATCTTTCCATGCGGCACATCTGTCTTCATTCTTTACAGGTTGTAATAAAAGTTTCAACATGAATAAACACATAGGAAACAAATTTCAGTCAATAAACAAGAATCCTAATTAAATTTTACAAAACAATGGCTGTATCTGTTGTAATGTAATGAGTCTGGGATTGTCGGTTGGAAATATAAAAAGATAGCTACAAAAATTACAAATGAGACCTCTGCTGAAAATTTAAGTTTGCACAAGGTGGAACCAAATTAGAAATGAAGAGAAGTTTCAAAACTTACTATTTACTGCGTAACCAAAAAAGAACCGATATACAAATATTGGACAGATATTAAGCAAATGACAAGAGAGATGTCGAACGTCCTAGAAAAACAGGAAGCTTTTTAAAAAAGCCTAAACCCTGAAATGGTGAATGATAAAATATAAAATATTTGAACGTTACAAAATTGCAGTTGGTACAGAAAATAATTAAATGTAATTGACAGAAAATTATCAATTATTCTACTATCAACGGAAATTATGAAAAGATATTTTGTTTGAAGGTTGATGCTACCATAACGGTTCGTTTCCATGTTTAACAAGCACTTGTGATTTGAAAGTTAAACTTTGAGCACAACAAAACTCAATTTCTAGACGGCATACGAAAACAGCCGACTTATGAAACTTAAGTTCACGCGATGTAAATTTCAAGTAAGCACAGGACAAAGATTTTTCATATAAAGACGAAATGAAACAGGCACATGTTTCATAAAATATCTTTGGCTTGTGTTAAACGATGCCATTTCTGAATTATAAGACTTTACTTGACTATGTAAATTAAGCCTTGATAAACTTCAGTGAGGAATATTATGAAAAGACTGGAAACGTGGGAGCAAATTAAAATATACAGGCAGATCAGATTTTATGCTTCATTAAACCTTAGAAATACTTTTTTTATACTTTATCCTACACTTTAACTGTCCGTTAAAGATTTATTTTAAATACAGTATTCTGCTTTTTACGGACGAAAAATTGATTAAACTATTAAAAATTTACAAAAGTTATTAATAAAATCATGAAGCATTGAATACATTCGATAACAAATCATAATTACATGGAATAAACCTAAATCCTTTTTGAACATGACCTGCAGAAAGCTGTTAAAATTTTTGTCTCACAGTAAAACATCTTCACATTAAAAAAAACTATCACTGAATGATATAAATCCATTTGAGCAAAAATTTTCATTGATTGTAATATTTTATAGATTATTCACTCTTTGCTTTCCGCAATTTAGATCTGAGCTGATACTAACTTAATTCCACAAACTTTTAGGAACTATCAAAAAATCATATTGAGGTGAATCAGATCGAACAATATCTTTCATTTCTACTAAACTTAAGCTTTTTTCACCATACTCTCACCATAATAACTATGGGTTCTGCTGACAGATGAAATTGAAAAAGATGTATGATGTGAGCAAGAGAACAATAAATAAATAAATAAAAGTTTCCAACTACTTAAATAGTGAGACTTATGATGATACTTGATTTGAATAAATAATTCTTATTTCATTCAATTCTCTTGTTTATTTGATACAAATTCCTCCTATTTTCGAATATTTAAATTATACGAAAGAGGCACTGTAAGAGACTTTTAAATTTCCTGTTAAGGGAACGGTTAATGTTAACTAAGTATTAGTAATTAACTGGTTTGTTATAAGCTTTTATTCATAAAAGATAATAGATCATCGTAAGAAGAAAAATTAAATTTTTTATTGTGTAATAGTGCTTAGATATTCTAAAGCGTAAATCAAAAGTTTAACAAAATTACATCCATGTTTTAAACGATTGTAAAATAATAATAATAATAATAATAAAATGATGTGAATCGTTATATGAGACTGTATTTGAATTTCTTTCTGTAATTACAGACAATTGAAGAAATTATATTGCAGTTTTATATAGATTCCTCTGACTGTGGTTTGAATTGCAAGTCTTCCCTTCAGAATACTAACTGCACAATACAGTGGAGGAGATTTCCACAGTACCAGATTCAACAAATACTGTGCAGTTATGATATTTAAATGTGGAAACATTTCAGAGTAAATATAATTAGTGAAACTGAACAGTTTAGTGCATGTTATGTGATACCTTTCTAATAACTGATTCTACTTTTATTAGTTTCAGTGAATGATGCAAATCCGCTGAATGTTAAGATCGCGTTACATTTGAAACAACTAAGAATATAATTCGATCCTTCTTTCGAGAAGTTCTTCTTAACACAAAATTTTTCATAATAAAGTTGTATTAATTTTTAGTTTACTCGATTTATATTAGATGAGGTGCTTTTTTACTTTCCGTCTCCGGAATGTTTAAAATTGCGTTCTGAAAAAACACTCAGGTGGCAGAAGGATTGGCCGCTTAAAGCATTGCCCAGGGTTCGCCCGATTGCTAGAAAAAAATTTAGATATATTTCGGTAGATAGCGACGGTTTACCGATTCCTTTATGAAACTTTTACTGGATATACAACTTAAATAACGTTTACATCGAATTCGTACTATTCAGAGTACGGACGTGAGTGAAACGGAAGTATGAATAAAATAATTGTATGGAAGAAAAGATCTCCGATTAATTTACAAGGATTTACGTATCATCAGCTGCGGAGGTGAATCGTGGAATGTCCTGTATCGAAGAAAGTTTACTGTAAACAAGAACTGAAGAAACAAAATTTATGTCCAATATAAACAAATATCGCACCTTGATAAGGTATTACTCTGCGTGCAGAAAAAAAAAAAAAAAAAAAAAAAATGTACAGGCTGACGGGCTGTTTAGGCAGTGTATTTCTGGGAATAAGAAGACTCGGCATTTGGCCAGTTATGTTAAAAGCTACTATATGGATGAGCTCGGGTACAACAGGCCCCTGTTCAAATCCAATCCACCGCATAGCTCACATCCTGACTATGGTTTTTAATTTAAGACTCTCCAAAGTGAATCCTAGAATATTTCCCACTCTCTTTCCTAAACAATACACATTGCACAGACGATTACAAATATCATATTCCACAGACAGTTGGCTCCTCTACTACAACAGGATGTAGTCCATCCTCGTAAGTGTTAGCTTACACATAGGTCTACAAGAGCAAACAACTACTGCCAAATGTTTTGCACTGAACTATTTTTGTTCTTGCTCCTAAAGAAGTAAACAACTTCAACGTAGGGTTACATAATTTCATTTCTAAAATATAATGATTACGGCGATGATGATCACAAAATTCTGTGTACTGGGCGTTGGTGTCTTTCTTGGAGTGGTGAATTGCCCCATTTAACTGGTATGCCTTTTCCAATGATGGCAGTGTTTTTCTTCGAGGAAAATGCTGTATTTAGTGTGTTGTGAATCAAAATATGAGGGGAAGTAGGAGGGAAACCTAATACTGTCATTTTCAGGCCTACTCTCTCGAAAGACCCTCAGACCGCTAAGTTTTACGTTACCGTTCGATGGATGAATCACCATCAATAGTGTTTAAACACGATGGCAAGATATTTTTTTTTTTAAACTGCTTAACGACTCCTATAACAACTAGGTCTTTAGAGACGGGAAAGGATGGGGGGCAAGGAATGGAAGGAATTCGGCCATGGCCTTTTGAAGGAAGCATCCCGGCATTCACCTGGAGTGATTTGGGGAAACCATGGAAAACCCAAATCTGGATGCCCGGACGGGGATTCGAACCACCGTCCTCCCGAATGCGAGGCCAGAACGCTAGCCGTTACACCACCACGTTCGGTCGCTGGCAAGAGATCTGGGGTAATACCCAAGACTTCGGTACATAATCTAGTGATAAGGAGTCGTGTACAAACTGCTCCTCTACTTTGCTGATAAAGAACTGATGATGAAAATTTCTACTCAAAAGAGTTTGACACCGTACATCATCATGGTTGTACAACAATCTGAAATAACGGGTTACAACTGTAAAAAATAATGTGATGTTTCCAGTTCAGAGGCATCGAGAAGTGCCCAGTACGTGGGGCTAACGAACTTGCTCTAAATGTAATACGAATTTAATTAAGTGTTAAGAATGTAACAAATATAAGCGCGTATTCGATTAAAAGTGAGATAGACTGAATTTTATCTCTTTAACTTAGCTATACGAGTAAATTAGACATGGGTATTTTCGTTCGAAATTTACGTTAAAGTTGTTGACTCCTGGTCAACACTCGTTTTCTTAGGAAGAGTAGAGAATTGGTGATGACTCGTTCACATCATACATTCTGCCAGAAATAATTTTTGTAGTCATGCGAAATAAAACAGTCAAAGCCGATGATTTTATATAAAACTTTCTTAAGAGCAAAGCTGCTTACAAGAAATTTCAGTTGCTGAAAAAATCAGTATGTGTGAGACAAATAATACTTAAATTCTCATATGAAATGGTTTTAAATGAATTGCAGCATCGTTTAGCCTACCAAGATGTAAAGAAATTCCACTGCCATGTGAGAAACGTCTATTGTATCGATTTAACTAAGATGATCGAGCGCACTAGAATCAGAAATACTGAAAAAAAAACCTTCAGAATCTTCTTCCTGAAAAATTTAATCCATTGTTATTGTTTTTATATATTGTAATCTGTGTATTAAATGAATCGAAATTCCCCACTACTGCTGGATTATGCTCGAATCAAGTTGAACAGATATGCACCAATCAAGTAGTGTATTGAGCGGCTCGGTGATTCAGTGGTTAATTCGTCTGACTGCAGATCGAAATGTCCCCGGTTCGAATCCCTGTCTCGGCGGGGATTTTCAAAGACCCCTAACCCGACCATTATCTCTGGTTCAGCAATACTCTGTAGTGTGAAGTACGCCAGAACGCTTCCGTGGTTCGGATTCCACGTTAAACTGTAGGTCCCCTGTACTCGGTAGGTTTATCGCCTTAGGTCAAGGCTACGACAGCTAATAGTTTCTCTTTTTTTACTTATTGCTTTATCACTCGTCGACGTCAAGGACATTAGAGGCGGGATGGGGATGGGACAAGGAATTCGGCCATGGCCTTTGTGAAGGAAGCATCCCGGCATTCGTCTGGAGTGATTTGGTGCATTAGCCCTACGACCACACGGAATTATTATTATTATAAATATGGTATCGGTTCCATCAACCAATGAGAACTCATTTCCTATAAGAGAAAGATTCCATTCGTCGAATGCAACACTAATTGCTTAAGTAATAACAAAAACTAAAAAAATAAGCTGACGAACGGACAAACCTTTAGTTGTAGGAAGAATTTAAAATTAATTTATTTCTGCTTGGTATATCATTAAATCATCTGCTAGAGTGAAAAGAATTAAAAACGCAGTTCAATCCTTGACGAAACCAAATATTTTTGTTGCAGCTTAATCTCTGGAGTGATCAGTCAGACCCACAAATGCGGTTGTAAAGTCAGTGTCATATAAGTATAGTGATGACCACATCATATCCGAACTGTTACCGTAGTCTGGAAGAGGTTATGGACCACTTATTGTTAGTCTACCAGTCGCCCATTACGAGTGAAATATTAGACTTATCCTTTGTCTTTTGCAAGTATTTATTTCTTCATTAGAAACAGTAGCCTTCATTCTTTGTGTAACTAGCTATATATATTTTACATGAGTATCAACAGCGGAAGTTTACAATCCACTACAGTTTGTGTGAAATAATAAAAAAAATATGTACTTATTTCCTCCATTGCTTGAGTTATTTTTTTTTGCAGTGTTTTAGATAAGCGTTTTGACATGAAAGCGACGCCATCACATCGGTTATCGGGCCAATCGGGCTTCCTGAGCTCAGGTGTGTGTACTCGAGATAAGATAACGGAACGGCCAGAGTTCGGCAGCACCCTGCAAGTACAACCGTACCGAAGCTCTGAGAGTCACCATATTCTCAACGTAAAATTCGCTACTGGATTTGTTTCTCACTATTACATCGACAATGGTGGATGAGCGGTAACTCTCGAACTTGGTATTCTGGAGGACATGGATTCAAATCACGATTCTGTCATACAAATTTACGGTTTTCCATAGTTTCCCCGAAATCACTCCTGTTTAATACAGGGATGGTTCCTTCAAAAGACAATGGACGAATCCCTTCCCGTTCCTTGTCCTCAATCATCTCCTGTGTTAGTGACATTGACGTCGGAGAGGCAAAAAGCAGTAAGCGTGAGAAAAAATTTAACATTAACAAGTAACTCAAAAGGTTAAAAATAATGCGCTGTTTTATGGTTAAATACACTTAATGTTCCACTCAATCGTGTCAAAAAACACTGCATTATAAAATCCTTCTTGTCTCTTGGTGAGACTCTGAAATTGATTCCATGCTGGGACCAAAATGTAGGGATTTATAACAAAATGACGGAGGGATTAAGAAATTTTAGTTAGTAAGGTTTCAAGGTTTTCAGGCAAAATGTAATGGTATTAATAACGGTATTTTTTTTTTTTAAATCCGACTGTTAATACAAATTACGTAATTTCCTTTTGGTAGTTAAGAACAATCATGGATTTCGCTTGATTTCGTGTATGCGAGTGAGTCATTGCATATAATAGTGATCCTTGTACAGTGTTTCCTGTCTAAGGAGACTGGTTTGAGACGAGGATGTGAGAACACGTGGGCTTCCTGGATGAGCAATATTTTCGCGGTATGATGTGACTCACCTGAAGGTAGTCACTGTAGCGGTTAAACAGGGCTGCCTTTTGTGTCGTTTACATGGGAGTAGTTTACATGCCGATACTCGTTGTTTCACTAACATGGCGCTAATACTAATTACTAATAATATCTTAATTCTTCTTGTTTTATGCCATGGCAAGAACATTTCGGTACAGGCTGCATTTCAACCTAACCACTTCCCAACTAATATTTCCGCTACAAAATCAAACTATGCAGATACACTACATTTCGGGTATTAACAATGTTGTCTACAGCAGGATTCCTAGTTCGCGTTTCATAAATTATCACAATTAATTTCATCATGCCCTTTCAATATGAACAGCAAATGCACTGCTGCATGCGCAGCAAAACATTCTCTATATCGCGATGTAAACGTTAGAAACCAATACCATGGACTTTATGGAGCGTCTCACATTTCGGCATTTTTAATTTAATTCGTTTCGACTTTTCCGAAAAATCAAAGTGCAAAACGTGAAGAGGACATTATAACGAAGCAGTTAAAACAAATTTCAACAGGTCAGTACCAGTTTTGGGAAGATGGAGAATGTTCTCTTCCATCCCTTTTATTTAATAATATATAGCTTGTTATGTATTCTGGATTACAACAAAAAATGGCGAACCTCTCTGTTGATTAAAATAAGTTGTTTTCTTGAAACAATGTACTCCACATTAAATAACGTTTTTCACTATTTAAAATTTATTTCCAGTACTGCTTGAATCATTTACAAATCTGTTTATTTCTCTCTAAGAACTGAATTAAAACATTGTTTAATCTTTAGACTATCTTACTCTTATTTATTTATTTAAATTCAAATAACCTATGGCTAATATATATATATATATATACAATTACAACTCATACATCACATTAAAAATAAAGAGGGAAAAAAAAACAAACAAACAAGGTGTTAATTTCATTGAATCCTTCACAAGAAAATATCACAATCTCTCCCCTCTAGCCATTTACCCAGCTTTTCTCTGAAACTTGCAACAGTTCTGGTCCTTTTTATTTCTTCAGGTAATTTGTTATATATTTTTAAACCTTTGTGCAACACTGTTTTTTGTGCTTTACTATTTCTATTATAAGTTGAATGGAAATGATTTGCCTGCCTTGTCTTATAATTATGTGCATCATTATTCTTTTGTACTAATATAGACACATATCTTAGTAATAGTCCACTTTCCAACCTATATACAAATGTCAATACATTTCTAATTGTTTCCTTTTCAATATCCTTAAGCATCTTTTACTGAGCGTGGTAGTGTAATGGTTAGCGTTCTGGCCTCGCATTCTGGAGGACGCCGGTTCGAATCCCCGTCCGGGCATCCAGATTTGGGTTTTCCATGGTTTCCCAAATCACTCCAGGCAAATGCCGGGATGCTTCCTTCAAAAGGCCATGGCCGAATTCCTTCCCATTCCTTGCCCTCCATCCTTTCCTGTCTCTAAAGACTTCGCTGTTAAGAGACATTAAGCAATTAAAACAAATTAAGCATCTTACTAAGTCCTTAAGCATCTTACTGATACCATTTTCGCATACAATACTCTTTGCTACGGTCAGCGAGATCATATTACAATCTAGCTACAGGCTGTCCAACCTAATTACCTATACCCTTAGGCTATATCATGCCACCCCGTAGATTAACATATTATTTAACACTAGTGTAAGCCAGTGACCGTTTTTTGCGTATCGTCAAGGGGCTAGAATAGTTCCAGTTTTTACGATGAATACGTTGACCTGATTTGAGCAAATATAAACTTGACCTATGTTTCAGGGTGAAAATCTCTTGAGCTTGAAGAACTCATTAGCATTAATAGAGATAGGTATTAAAAACGAACAGGGACGCTAGCGCAATCGCATAATTGGATAAATACAAACCTGACTTGCATTTGACACTTAAAGTTCATTCTACAATATTTAAAAAAATCCTGTTTGCTTCGAAAGCATCACGTTGTTTTGTACTAAGACTGGGCAAACTGTCATAATGTAATAATTGGTCATAGTATCTTTAACGGCCAGAGAACTTAATACACATTCCATATTATTAAACAGTTGAGCAACTCCAAAGAAATGAATTGATTCGGTAACATATTTGGTCTAATGCCCACTTAAAATAACCTAATAACTCACGCACAGCGAACATAAAGAAACACCATTAACGAAAGTTGTCAGTAAAATACCTAAAAAGCAAATAAACCATAATGCATAAACTTTGTTCAAGCAACAACATTAGTGAAAATTTTAATTAAATTGAAATTTATCCAGCCGGAATGACAATTGGCGTTCGTGGTTCCTGCAGAGACCATGAGTAATTTAATTTTTTATAGTTTTTTATGTAGCTTTCATTAGCAACATGTTACAGGAAAGCAGATCCACGTTTTTCAGATGTAAAGTTTATAGATATTTTTTAAACTATGAAACGCTACGAAAAGTAAACTTAATGAATTTATTATGGCAATTGATTTGGTAGCAGTTGGTTAGCTATTAAATTGTGGACATAACCACGAATTTCTTCTTATGTTATCTCTGGTCGCTGTTTTGTGAACGAAGGCTGACACGTGACACCGTTCTCCAGCTAATAGCTGTCGAGGTGAGTGAATGAGTGAGCTTACGAAATTATACAGTAGTTACATTGTTTCATATTTATAAATTTTATGGTTGTTATCTCACAATCTGCAGCTATACTGTTTGGTACTTTTCTTTAATAAATATCAGGGACGTACATTTAATTCATATGATAGATATGAGTAAATGACTCAAACGATAACCCAAACCTGGGAAATGATAAATATATATCGTGCAAGACTAAATGTTATTTATTTGAATTAAGTGTTCACAATATTTTATTGTATATAAAATGTAAATTTAGCTCAATAGTTTTCTTTTTGGATCAGATAAAAGACTTTTGTATCTACTTTCAATTTTTTTCCCCCTCTGGCACGTTTTAGATCTTGTTTTTTTTAAAAAGTGAGTGAAACTTGTGAATGTAAATATCATCATAATATCTGGTGTGCGAATTAAGTTTTTACCGGTGTATAACTGACAAGAATTCTTTTCGGGAATTCTGCCGGATAAGTTCTTCTGTCCACAAAGTTTCGCCAGCACTACGTCGGTGCTGTGTCGTTGCAGTGGTAGCTTTGCTATGACATCTCACCTGATGAAGGCAGTGGAGGTTGCTGCCGAAACGTTGTGGACAGAAGAACTTATCCGGCAGAATACCCGAGAAGAATTCTTATAGTCATAATAATTATCCTTATATGCTTGCGTAACATTTTTATTCATTTGAGTGACTGGGAGAACTTTCAGTTTTCCATAAATATGGTGCTTCGCCGGGCCATTCAGTGTACGTAGCTGGAGGTATTTTTAAGTTACTGTGAAACCAACAGAAATATATTTTAGTAAAAAGCGATGAAATCAGTATTTGAAGCCATTTTCTTGAATATGAAAGAGAACATGTTATTGCTGGTTGATGAAAAGTTTAAAGTTCTCTTCTTACTACTCTTTTTAGTAGAAAATGATAAGACGATGTGGGTGGGTGATAATGCCAAAATTTAACGTATTAATACGCATCGTAAGCTGAAATATAAAGACGAAGAACAGCTCACGTATTGTCCAGAAAAGGTTACTGATAAAATAGACAAAGCGCAAAGATGAATAAATAAAACAATTTGCTATGATTCCGATTTAATTTTTTTAATTAAATTTAATTGCAACGGAGTGCACGCTCCCCTTTCTTGTATCCATCTACTATTACCTTCTACAAATTTCAACTTTAAATTGTTTCAACGTTTTTGGTAAATTATCCACTAATTCTCTTGGTTACTTATTCCAATCACTGACCCCCTTACCTACGAAAGAAAATCATCCCACACCTTTGTGCTTGAAATTGAGTGACAGCTTGTGGTCATGGCCATCTTTTCTCTTCCATGTATTACTTTAATTCACAAACTTATAAATCAGACACAAAATCAAGTGGAATAGTTATTAACGACCAAAGCAGTCGAACGAAAGAAAGTGCACAGCTCTACGTGTGGGTGGTGATGTTAGGGACGATACTGTTGTGTCCAGAAAGCGTGGATGTAGAGAGAGGGCTGAGTGTGGCGTGGCTGTTGACTGTGGCTTGGAATGCGGAGCCGTGGGCGCGGCGAGGTGCCGGCGCCAGCGAGTCTGGACAACACCTGCACAGCACACCTGAGCGCGGCCAACAAAAAACAACCGCGCCGCACAGCGTCCCCGCCAGCAGGTGGACGAGACACGCCACACAATCACTGCACCACACACCAACACACGTTCAAATACAACTCTACGTTTTCAGGTTGGATCGGGAAATCTTCTATAGCGTAACAAATCTAACAATAAGGCAATTCAAACAGTTAGATGTAAAAGGAAATTGTGGTTCAGCTCATTGTCTTTCCGAATATACTTCTTGTTTCACACGAGTTTGCTCTAAACCAGTGTTTCTCAACCTGTGGTCCAAAATATTTTTTGAAAATACGGGTCATTTTGGTGGGACTTTTTACCTGCCAGGTGATCGGGAATACTATACCTAATTGCGAGTGCGCATTATATCGGAGACCAGCTCAACCGGCAATTCACTGGCGCTCAAGTATAATATTACCGATCATATGGCAGCTAAAAGTTCCATCAAAATGATCTATCTTTTCAAAAATATGTTTTCCAGGTGTAAATATTACTCTGTGCATACCTCATAATGCCTCAAATATATTTTTTTCTGTTTTTATGAAACACAATTTCGAAAGAAAAGAAAATTTTTCAAGTTTAATAATTCGGTTATGGCGGACTAACCATCAGCCAGGTCTTCGATTTTGTACCTAGACATCTCAAAAGAAGTGTTATACAAATTTTCACGACCACAAATACCTACCCAAAAATGTCTACCAGCTCTACTACTGATTGTTAAAAATTTCGACTTTATAAGCGAGTTTAACTTTTTTTAAAGTCACAAATATTTCAATGACGAGGCTAAAATCTGATATTATCAGGATATCGCGATATGACAGCACTGTTCCCACAATACTCTATTAATTTTCAATTGGCATCAAAAAGAGAGCCGTTCGTTAAGGATTAGGTTAATGACAGTTTTCTAAGCGTCTTGTAGCAGGTTTGACAGACCGCGGTACATGGTGGGGTTGGTTAAATAAGAATGATAGCGTAAACGGAAATCAGAGGTGTCGAGTTTCTTTAATTATATTTTGTACATATAGGTCGATGGTATAGTGTAGTATACAGCGTTATTACACATCTGGTTACTAGATATTAAGAGTGTGGTCAATATGTTGTTAGCTTTTAATAGTTCACTGTGTTTCTGCACAAATTAAAAAGATGCTTCTACATTGATTATGTTATAATGGTACGTACATACAATATATCCCAGATGTTAAAAATATACACATGAGCAAAAAATTAGGCCCATATAAGTTAGTGGTTCCCAACATCTTCAGATTTAAAAATGTTGAGAAACACAGCTCTAAAGCAATTCTTAAATCATTCTGCAATAATTTGAGAAAACTAAGCGAAGATTCGTTGTTCAGTAAGCGTAAAAGACACAAGTAATTGCGGTAAATTTATTGAAAAGTCGCAAGTGACAGAAATATCAATTCTTTTTCAATATCAGCCTGCAGTCGCTACATATCATAATATGTAAGCAACTGTATCTGTGGTATTTCTCTGTCCTCGCAGCGCGCGAACACTACCACATAGGTACGGGTGCAATTTTCACAGTTTGAAAAGGTTAGGGTTTTCTAACTTTATATGAAAAGTGGGAGGCAGCATCTTTCTTCCTTAGTCCTTAGGTTAAGGTATTCATTTCAGAAGTTCTTGGCATTGCCTTCTTTTACCTTCGGTTCCTGGATAACTGTTTTCTTTTCTTTGTTATGTATTTCCTTTCTGTTGAGAGTCTTTCTGTGCTTTATTTATTTTTAACTTTTTATTTTATGCATGGAGCATACTCTGTTTGTAAACTGAACAGAAAGGCAGCAAAGAACACATTACACCAATGATAAAGTCTAAATTAATGTTGTTCTTAGTTTTTTTTAACAATATGGCATTCGTGTAGGCAATCTAATCAATTACAAACTAAATTCAGCTACGAAAAAATTAATGACACCAGTAATATCACATTCGTAACAATTGAAATTATTAACATCGTGGCTAATGCCAGCAACTCTCCACCAAATTCTGTTCTTTTCTTACTCTTTAATACATTCTCTGTAATATCATTATCTCTTGCCTGTATATATTTCTATTTTTAACTAAGGTACATGGTCTGCTCAATAAAATGTAGTCCCTGCCATCAACCTTTCTTCTTTTCAGCTCTATTAGTTATGTTGATACAATTTTCAAAATAATGATCCTTTGATAGATTACTACGAATCACCTCAGAATTCACATTACCATTCTCAAAACTGCAAGAATAGTGTCGTATACACTATCTGAACAGTTTTTATTTGGTCCTGAGGATTTTTAATTAACATCTCAGTAGACATTTTTTCTGGCTCTTTTGAACTTCTAAAAATACGGTTAACTGGAACTAATAAAACTTTTCTCTATTAAGTAATAACTGCAAACGAATGACAAATAACTCCTCACCGCACTTGTGATATGGACCTCTGTCCACAGAACTTATCAGTAACAGTGACAAAGAAATTAATTATAGAGAGAACCAGGAAGCCACAAGATACTAAGCATTTTTCTGAATCTTAATTCAAGATTCTGTCCACTTTCGGTCCTGTTCTAGTGTATGCTTTTTATTTATTTGTCTGTTTATTTCGTATGGTATAAATGTAACAATTACAGACGGCAGTCACATAAAATGAGTATAGACATAATCAAATGAAATAACTCGTATAATACTACAAATTGACGTCACAACTATTCAGTTACCTTTACAATTGTTTTATGACGCTGCTGTTCTCTTCTTAACGAGTATTCGATAGTGATACGGCAGATTTTTGTTGGTTTACACAATGATAACAAATGTTATGAAGTGTAATAAATAGTAAGATATAGATGGACGTAATAAAATGTGCTAAAATATTGTTGCACCTCCTTTCATTCGTTATCATATTTGACTCGGTAAAGAATTTTTGTGTAATATGTATATACAAGTTATTATAGTAGATATGAGCCTGTTTGGATAACTTTGTTTAAAGATGGCCTGACAATGCACTATAAACGTGTAGAATGTGTTACAAATCTATGTAGTGCGTTTGATGCTTAAGTGTTTTTTTATTTCTTTCAACATTGACTGCATAATGTATTATAGGTGTTTGAATTCCTAAATTCTAGCGGTCGGGCGCACCATGTTCAACGATTTATGCGGCCAATCCTTCTACCTGTTTTAAACAGTCCGAACACGGATAGTAAGTGAGTGTAAATGTTTGAATGTTTTTATTGAAAGATTATGATTTTAAATATAGCTTGATAATTTGTTAAAACGTTTATAATATGTTTGACTGGAAATAATGTAGCCTAACATGTTATTGGTCAAGTGACAAAAATCAAAGAGAATAAAAAAAGGGGTTTTGAATTATTTCCCATTTGTGCATCCAGAAATTACATCTACCAAGGTCTATTCTCACAAGGGTCAGTAACTTCCAGATTTTCCTGAATTTGTTGAAGCCAATAGGTTGTATTCCAGTCTTAAAGGCTTGCACTTCATAAATGTAAGCCTTTAAGTTAAGTGAGTTTTCGCAGTGTTACACCGTAGATCAATTCTATCGTTCTGATTCCCTGTTCAACTGTAGGTCCCATAAGGAAGGAACTGGCCGTCCTACCTCCGGCACAATTGCTTAGCATGCCTCCTTCGGGAAGATCCAACCATCCTTCAGGTTGTGGACTAAGGTAGTTTTTTTTGCACAGAAGATAGCAGTGAAATATGTTTCTAAAAGAGGATTTTGGTGGAATTCTTGAATATTTTATTTCGTTTTCCTTCCTCGCAGTATTAATTAATTCAAATCACAAATGATATTGTTCCTAATATCGTTTTAAAAATATTAATTATAGTGTTTGTTATTTAAACTTTTTGTTAATTCGAACTATCTCAATAAAGTGCCTGATTGATATACGTTCAGATATAAATGGGTGCGTTGATTTATGAGCTGATTCATTGCAGCGGAGACTTTGTCACGATTCCAGTCAGGTGCCTGTGTGAGGGCCTCACGGGAACTCTTAATGGAGCGTCCAACAAACATTGCACTCCACTTGTTTTCTCTTCTTCTCTTCGAGTTGTGGGCAGGCACGTTCGCGCAGAAAACGTAGAGAAGTGTTTGCACTGCAACGCAATTTCCTGCTGTTAAATCGACGAGAGCTTTTACTGGTGCCGGAAACCCGCGGAGTGTTGTGTTTTCGGCTGCTGGGGATGGCGTGCGGATTGAATATCTGATGAGATTATATTTACGTACTGATATTTTCTATTGACTCTCTGATCTAAAGGCTAATTTTTCCTCAAAGTAATATGAAGTGACTGTTGCCATAGAAAACGTTGGCGGTTTCTTGTTTTTTTTTATCTTCTTAACGTCTCTCTAACAGCGAGGTGTTTAGAGACGGGAAAGGATGGGGGGAAAGGAATGGGAAGGAATTCGGCCATGGCCTTTTGAAGGAAGCATCCCGGCATTTACCTGGTGTGATTTGGGAAACCATGGAAAACCCAAATCCGGATGCCCGAACGGGGATTCGAACCGCCGTCCTCCCGAATGCGAGGCCAGAGTGCTAGCCGTTACATCACTACGCTCGATGGTTTCTTAGCGACAGAGTAAACATCCCCTGGTGATTTCTACTGCAAAGAAGAATCTACAACTTTCTTTCATACACCAAATCGAGTTGAGACATTATCATTACAAGTTCATTGCAAATGATTTCATGACGATAGTAGCAAAAACATGGATTGCTTTAAGAAAATCTTCCCACGACAGTGAAAGTCATAATTTTTTTAAATTATTGCAACCATTTTACTATGTACAAAAAAAAAAAATACCGACCCGCGGCAGGATCAGATTAGCAGATTCGAATTGACTTTCAAGTTTGAGGAGTCTATGGAATTTATTCTTCTGCCTGGAGTTAATGTTGACAAAGATGGATAACAGTCGAAGGTTCCACTATACGTATGATCATTTTAATGTGCAACCAAACATTTAAAGCATTGTTAGTGTTTTCTAGAGATATCTTAATTGGTAAGTGAGTGGTAATGTTGAGACAGATATTTGAAAGGACATTTCCTACGAGTCTAGAAATCTTTGGGGATAAATGTAAGTACGGTTCTATCATAAACTTTACAGCCAGTTTCCTCCATGCTTGTCCACAACCCTACTACAACGCGAATGACCCCTTTAAGGAAAAACTGTAGATTCCCACTTAAATATATTTTAATTACATCGAAGTGCTGGTTTTATTATATTTTTGGCTTGAACAGAAACAATTTAATTTTCAATTTACGGCAATCTTTTTTGTCATTTTATTTGCTGGAAAATATTTTGACCTGTTTTGATGGTTGGATTTCAGTATAACTACAAAAGTTTTTACGTAATATAATACAGTAACACCATATCTCCTCACAGCGGTTCTTAATGAAAGTCGCCATTCTCAGAGTTAACTGAATTTTAACTGTGGAATGCCATATATTTAGACTATATTGACTTACAACATTTCGTAGTATTGTGGAAGTGATGCGTAGTAAGCTGTTTCTCCTTAATCTACTTCTAAAGTCGGAATTTCTTATCTCGAATAAGATAGCAAGAGAAAGAGAGGGTATCAAAGCGTTTGTGCAATCACTGGGAACGAAATGACTTTTCACAACAACGTCGTCAGTTGAAATTGGCCCTTCTCTAGGTACCACTTCGTCATATTACTGACAACATGGATCTGTGGATAATGCTTTTACTTCCTTTCAGCTAATAACACGGGTCTTCTGATGAGTAACCACAGTACCATTTCAAAAATGACATCATTAACGATATCAAACTAACATCGTTCCAATGAACGCTTCATTTACATAAAGAGCAATATGTGTATCATCCTGGGTGGAGGAATGTTACAAAAAATCGAATTGGAGTAATGTTGAAATGAATGCACTGCAAGTACCGTGCGTTTTATACCAAAATCAGAACTTCTTAAGCAAAGTTAACTCGCGTTTTCAGTTTCGAATACTTCTTTTGCCTTTTTTGGTGGTTTTGAGTGACTATGATTCCACTGTTGTTTCGGACCTGTAATAGAAATAGCCTAGGTTTCACCTACAGCGATCAATCAATGGCAAATATCCTCATGACCCATCTCACAGCGTTGCTTCCTGTTCAAACCCGTATATTAAATAAGTGTGCAATAGTGATACCCATATTGTATGAAGTTACAGCTGATACGGATGACAACAACAATGCTTTCAGTCTTTTTTCTCCTGTACAGATGTATCAGCTTCTTCAGTTACTCCGTCACAGCAGTATCACTTCTGAAAAAATTCTTCCTTGTGAGAACGAAGGCTTTCACAGCGTATGAAGTCTCCACGGGTTCTCCGCCTTATGGTGTTGAAGAAAAACAACAACCCGTATACGGCGAAGAAACCGTGAAGACTTCATATCAAATTCTTCCTTTCTAGTCGCTACGAATACTGTAATGTGATCAGTTAGAAATTACTGTTTCCCCTTGGATACCATCTCATAACATGAGATTTTCTCCCTATAAATTGCTTTAATATCATATGAGTTTCCTTCGTTCATTTTTACTGGGAAACTGATAATACTATCGGCATCAGTTATGTCAATCATAGCACCTCACTTTTCTTTATGTGTAGGTATAATCCCATTTTAATTATGTTATATTAACAAACCTGTTAAAGTTTTTGGAATTCTATACGGTACATAATAATAAATTGCCATTAATTACTTCCGAAAAAATGTAGAAAGAAAACAATTTACAAGACATTTGCACATTTTTTTTATGTTATGACTACATAAGTGATCAAGTTTGGCAGATGTTAGTTCTTACAGTACCTTGCGCATCAATTGCACAAAAAAGTTGCTGCACTGAGAATTTTTACGAGTTTGACCATCAGTAGGATACGAGAGACAATATAATCTAAATTGAACAAAGCCATGGCGTGAAATACACTATATTTCAGTCAGTTTAGCAAAATTCAGGTATTAAAAAAAGAAACAAGTAAATTGTGATGGTTGATAAATTTCAGATATTTACTGTTCAGACATTTAATATTCTGTTCGTTAGAGTAGTTTAATGATGAAATCATGCAAGACGAATGTGGGACTGCAGTAGAACAAATTGATGTGAAGCAAGACTTCTACCCAATTTGTCAGTGTTAGAAATTCATAGCAAAAGCTATGGATGGCTAAAAGCAAAATGTTGTCAAACCTTTCAACATAAGATTTCCAGTGGAATTTGCAGAGTGGTGTTTGATGCTTTCAAAACGTTGCATCACAACCAAGACACTTGGCCAGGTGCCAGCTTGGAGCACAGGCGCCTCAGCTGCCCCATACCACAAGACGTTCTTGGATTCCGTCCCACACTACGACAAATCTACACGAACGGATGAGAAATAGACTTACTAATTCACTACTATACATCTAGCCGACCCCGGCAGCGTAGGGGTAGCGCGCTTGCTTCGCGTTGCAGGGGTCGCCGGTTCGAGTCCGGCCGAGGGCATGGGTGGTTTTAATTAAGTGTTGTGTTCGTCTTGTGTCGTCCTTACAAAAGAGAGAAAACAATCACTATTGGATGAAATCTATTCATTGTAAAACGAAAAAACACATTGAGCTAGCTGAATGGCTAACATTGCCGATTGCCATTAAAAAAAAAAGTACTATACATCTAGGCACAATATAAACCAAGAGTATGTGGGTTGACAGAATTAGTTACATTGTGCTGCGGATCACATTTCACAAATATGGACTGAAAACGCAAGGTAGGTCAGGCAAGATGATTTGAAACAGTTGTATTACAGCAAAATCTCTAGTGAACGATGTAAAATCTATTGGAGTGGATGAGAAAGTGATTCGCTGGGTAAAAGAATTTTTAAAATGTAGGAAATGCAGTATCAAAGGAAGTGGAAGTAAAAATGGGAGTGCCACAGGGTAGCGTATTGGGACCATTGCTATTCGTTATTCTAATGAATAATTGTGTTGATTGTTTACTATCAGAAATTACATTGTTTGCAGATGACATAATGCTGTATAAAAGGATCAAAACGGTAGAGAACTGTAAACAGCTTCAGGGTGATCTGAACAGGATATCTAGTTGAATGGGTAAACATGGGATAAAGGAAAGTGCAAAGAAGAGTCAGCTTATTAGATACACAAATAAAAACTAAAGGTTCATTATGATTATAAGGTGGGGAATGAACTGATTGTTGAAGACTTGAAGTTTAAATATCTTGGCATTACATTCAGATAACAAGCCTTACTGGGCAGTACACATAGGACAGGGTGTTGGAAAAGGTTTCAAAATTCTGCACTTGTTGGAGAGAGTAATGAGGGGATCTACGAGAGAAGTGAGGGAATTGAGTTACAAAACTTTGGTCAGACCATTGATTGAATGTGGTAGTGTAGTATTGGACAAGGTGCAAATAGGGCTGCTCGATTTGTTTCTAGAAATTACCGCAGAACGCAATCAGCAACAGATATGATAAAAGAGCTGGAATGGGATTCATTGGAAGACAGAAGGAGGGTGAAGAGGGTCATGAGAGTGTAAAAGGCGAATATTGGCTATGAGGCATGGACAGATATTGGTGTAAAAATGAAAAGTAATGCATAGAAGGGAAAAGATTACCAAGACCACAAGCTGGCACTAGATTTAAAGCACAAGGATGAAGGAAGATTTTCCATTTTAGGGAACGGTGTCAGGGATTGGAATAAGTTGCTAAGGGAAATGATAAATAATTTACCAAAAATGTTGACAGAATTTAAAGTTAAAATTTGTAGAGGCAAATGAAGGTGGGTGCAGGATAGGGGGAAGATGGGTCTGTAGGAAAATTGCCACCGGAGCGTGCGCTCCATAGCAATTTTAATTAAATATTAAATTAAATATATAAATGAAACTGCCGAATATAGTACTTAATGCAAAATGACATTTAAAGTAAAATACTGTTATAATTCAATCAGCATATACGGTTTGCGGTGAAAATTACATACGCTAAAAGTCTTAAATGTTGAAGATCGGGGAATTTAATTGAACGGTATGGACACAATGCACCTTTCAGAAACGTTTGAATGTATTGTAAGAAGTTGTCTGCCCCAACTAAAGATGGAAATTCTGAGTGTTCTGTGTTGTAGAGAACATTAATTTAGAGAACGTCCTATGGAACTAATATTTGATCATAGGGAGCGAAAATCACCATATTTCGAAAAATTTCATTGAATAACATCGACATCTTTTTGCCAAGGCTTTTCAGGCCTTTCTTGAAGCTGCTATAAAACTATTTCAACAATTTTCAAAAAAGATTAGCTCATCTTAGTGGCTTCACCACTACAGGGGATGCAGTTTCTTTTCCAGAGAGAGGTTGTAAGAGACCATTTCTTTACAGTCCACTAACTCCATGTGGCATGGCTGAAATATTACACCAGATATGTGACATAAGAAATGAATACAACTGAACAAGGAATTCTAGAATGTTGTTTATTCGTAACAGAAGAGAAATGAACTGGAAGCATGATGCTGAAAATTTTGTAGATAACACTGATGACGTTAAATACATAATTTTATAGTAAATTTAGAAATGTATTAGCATTTATAGTCATGTTTCACAGAAACACATTTGGATGAAAGGGACTAAAAGTCTGCGGAGATATGACGATTTTGCATGACGTATTTTTCCAGTGTATGGCAAGTCATTGGCCATAGAGGTGTGTGTGTAAAAGGTGTGGCAATGACTCAGCTCTTGCAGTTGACTCAGGACGCAAATTTGCTCAGTGGACCAGCCTCAACATGCGACTGTGTATCGTCAAGGCACGCGTCGCAATTTCCTCACAAAGCAACCTCTTCAGCGCAAAAGGGAATGTTGCGTCGGTAATGATGGCTTAATGGAATCGCAATCTGTTTTACCGAACGGTAACGATCCGATCTAGTATTCGGGAGGTTCAAATCCCATCACGCCATTCAGATTTCGGTTTCTCCATGTTTCTCCGTAATTACTCCAGATGACTATTGGGATGGTACCTTCAAAAGGCCATAGCCTAAATTCTTCCCTTCGTTATTGAAACCCTCTCCCGACGTCAACGAGGCGTAATGCGTTATGCAAAATAAGAAATAAGTTTTTCTAATGCAGCCAGAAGAATGTCTTTGCGTAGAACGTTGTAGACTCTAATGAAATCCACGTTACTATGGCTCAAATGTTACACCTGAATAAATCGATGGTGATTCACCAGGAAGAACCAATAAATCACTTTTTACACGAGCGTAAAGTCTACGTGGTCACACGTAAATGGTTGTTAATGATTGTTGATTTACTGCTTTAATGATTATTGAATTGAGGTCATAACGTATTAACTGTTACACGCGACTTCGCACGCGTGGACTCAAAATTTTATTGCTAGAATTTTATATAGAAATCTGTAAGTTAAGTTAAAGGTGTCCCAAAAAGTACGAAGTCGGGAAAATACGATGGCCAAGCCATCATCATACCATTCTGCCACTGAATGAAGAGAACAAATTTGGAACATGTTTCAAAAGAGCAACAAGGTGTTAAGAGGAAGGTGTTAACTATGGGAGACTACCTACCACAATTCCATCGTTTTGTATACAACTTTTTTGTTTTCCTGTTCTTTGTTAAAATATATAGCCTTTGAGATAGCTGACCAAGAGAAGAAACATCTTTTGTAAGTGTACCCCTGCTAATTTCAGCGTCTGACCCCGGACGTTATTGATACTCATCCTGATGTACTGTACTATATATTAAACTGTGTCTGTACATGAAATTTATGAACAGATCATACACAAACTGAATGCAAGAGAAGCAAAGCCTGAGTGACCGATATAACATTGCAGAGACTACACACGCTATCCATCTGTCTGACACCGTTCGGTTACTTTTCAAAATTTTATGACAAAAAATGTTACATACTAAAAAAAAAAGGTATCCTTTGGCCTTTCTAATGAAACATAATATTTAAATTTAATGAAGGTCGGTTTAGCCGTTTAGTCGTGAAAACATAACAAATAAAACAAAGAGACAGAGTTACTTTCGCATTTATAATATTAGTGTAGACACATGATTTTTTTTCTTTTTTTGGTGCCTAGACTTCTGACACATTTTTATACTGGAGTCTATGGAAACCTTTTTGCCGCAAAAGACGACCAGCAGAGATTCGGGTTACGAAAAAGTTGCAGAAGATGTCAGATGTTCACTGCTATAAAATGCTGTAATGCTTTCGTGGTAGCCGTCATGATTTTTTTCCAAATGTGCCGGTATCTTCAGTGCTAAGGCCAGAAAAAATTGCAATGTTTAGACATGATATCCTACATCGCAGATCTGCATGAACGAAATGTTGGATTTATAAAAATTGTCTATCCTAAACTGATTCTGGCAATGTATAAGTTATAAAATCGATTCTACTAGTTGATTCAAGCACTTATCTGAATTTCATATTTATACATTTCGTGCGATGGCGCAACAAAATTTCGTTCGTGGCTCTAATACTGGTAATCGTTTATCACTCTTGGAACAGAAAGCTCGCAAGTACGGTGTAAGTAATAGATAAAAACGTTGTATTGTAAATTGAGTTTCATTTCTTTGGTCGCAGCGAGACGTCACGACCGCGTATGTGACACAGACAACAAAGATTTTTCTCTCTGACGCTTTTTTAAAAATGTATCTCAAGCCAATATTATGTAATTCTTAACGTTTAAGTTCATTTAATGTGTTTGATATACAGTCAAAAATTAATTGCTTAACAACTTCAAGGTTTTTTCCCCTCTCTTTCTGGATTTGGGTAGATTCCCTACATTCTTGGGTGTCAGTAAGTTTATGGAAATTACGTATGTATGAAGATGGAGACACTGAGCTCGGAATGAATAAATGAAAAAAAAACTAATGGCTTCTATAAAAAAAATCAGTAATTGAGGGTCAAAGTTTGATGAATTATCAAAATACGATGCTGCTGAGTAAAATTTGTCATTGGGATTGTTGACGAATCTTAGAGTCCTAAGTAAACAAGTAAAGAAACATTAAGAGAGACGTAACCAATCTTTATAAGTGCCCCATATAGCTTTGGGACAGGAATGCCTTTAAACAAATTGCTGGTATCGACTGGTTTCATCTAATCAACCTTACACTGCGATGCTGTACAATTATACACCATACAGAAACCACGTTATGAGCAATTTTTGGAATTAGAGTGTACTCGAAAGGTGATCTTGTGGTTGATGAGCATGTAGAAATATCTTTCAGGATAATAACATAGTAACTACATCACAACTTGTTATAGCGACATTGTGGTATCAGATTCGAATGATCTTGTTGTCCTCCGTGTAAAGTATTTCCCACAGAGCTGTCCTGGGGAATACGCTTGTGCAACGTTTACTCTTTCACCTTCTCCGGTTACTGATAAGTTAATGGGAGAATCTACCTGCCGGCATTCGTCCGTGAAGAGTGTAAGCTATGTATGGTGTGATCACTGTTAACTTCTTTATGCATTTTGTGATGTTCTCAACCGACGCGACGTCGTGAACACTCCTTTCATTCACTTGACACAGCATTTAAAACTTTCTGGAAACGGTAATCATAGCGATCAGTATGACAGGATTCACAGTTAAATCTAGGCCACTTTTTCTCACAAAGTCTACTCAAAGCCGTACGGACAAACTATTGGATTTATAGCCGTTACAGTGAATCAACTCTAAAAACGATGAAAAATGGGTAGAACCACTTTACCTCCAACATAACACCTTTCGGTGAAATAATTATTGTCCGTTCAGTTAACAGAGGCGGTTCAAGGTCAGTCTGCTATATCCCCACTCCGCTGCCCTTACTCTTGCATGCGTAAGGGCAATTTGCCAATCGCTGACCTGACACAGCGGTCAGTTCGGAGATGTAGGACAGGAAGTGGTGGTGAGGTGAGAAGTGGGGCTAGGAAAATATGACCTTCAGCCGCCAGTTCGTTGTGTCCAATCACATTGATCTCGAATTTCAGGAGCTATGCAGTATTCACCTAGCTGGGAGTCTAGATGGCGGAAAAGCTAGAACTACCCCACTACAAATTGACTCGGGAAACGATTATCACTTGTCAGTCGAATGCGGTCTGCTATTTAACCACTGGAAGCATGTGATTATTATTTTCAAATCTTCCCAATTACTATGCTATCAAAAAGTAGTTTTACAATGTTGTGGCAAAACCACAGGCAGCTCTCATTTCGCAGAGAAATGGATGATGAGCAATTCTGATACTTTTGCCTCTGCTTTCGCAGAATTGCTTCGTGACTACGGAATAGTACCGTACAGCAATGGTGGAGTAAGTTTAAAGAGGCGCAGTGAAAGTTAAATGGGTTTACGTCACTTTACCATCGTTATTATTCTCGCTTTCTAATTATGTCAAGACACATTATTTCTCAAAATCAGTATCAAACTTAATTGTAAAATTTAAACAGGCGTATGAAAGTCGGTACTTGAAACGAATTAACTTTTTGGTTCATATATTTTATAATAATGAATCA
Organism: Vandiemenella viatica; assembly: GCA_031002005.1. Taxonomy (NCBI): domain Eukaryota; kingdom Metazoa; phylum Arthropoda; class Insecta; order Orthoptera; family Morabidae; genus Vandiemenella; species Vandiemenella viatica. Next base: position 233,756,476 of record CM061920.1, on the reverse strand, counting down.
TAGAACGTTGCTGCTCCTTATCTGGACAAAAATTTGATCTTTTTGTAAGGCGAAAAAGACATGTTTTTCGTCATTTCTTCCGTTTTGGACCAATAGTTCGAATACTGAATGTATTGCGTGTCCGATGGTCCACTGAGTGCTGGTCGACTTAGTGGATTCTACTTTTCTTGGAACCAATCTTTATCTCATTAGGAAATATCTTATTGCTGTAAGAAAAGCCAAAATCTGTTGTATTATCATCGAAATTAGGAGGTGAATTATCCTGCAAGAAAACGTGTTTTATTATTAGAACTTATTTTCAGGGTATAACGAAGCCAGAATAATTCTAAGATCATACAAACAAACAAAAACAAAAAAATCGTCACAATAACCATGACTAGTCGTTTTGATAAGTATAAAGACGGGGAAGAAAAAATGTTTATTTAAGACCCCAAGACAGAAGTGAAACTTCTTTAAATCGTCGTTAACATTAAAAAAGAAAAGAGGTTTAAAACACTCTTAATATTTAAAATAACATATTTTTAAGACAGTTATTTATTTTTTGTATTCCACAAACGTAAATATTAGTTTATGGTATAAGAAACAAAAACCATACTGATTTCTGGATGAATCTTGCGAGTATTGCGTCGAGTATAGTAACTGATCTAGTCTCCACTTCTTTGGGATCATGTGCAATTTTTACTCGTAATTTATTACTTAGAATTTCTTTTGGAATCGTTTTTCAACAACGATCTGTTACAAACCAGAAGCAGTTTTGTAAATTCGTTTATCTAGGTTTCCTTACTTTCCGAATGAAAGTCGGAAATCTAAAGAAGTCTCCAATTTGTCCATCTGTCACCTCCTCATAATTTTTAACCCTTCAGCATTTTAGTCCTTATTGCAACCGACAGAACAGTAAAGTAAAACTTTGAAAACTATGAAGGGTATTTAATGATTTTTTTGGGGGGGTTTGTTATTTTTCACTGGTAATAAAACAAAAGCTATCAATCTATGTATCTGAAAATGTTAGTTTTTTTTATTATAGTTTTTATATGAGTTACTCATGTGGTCGGGAGGACCTTGTGATAGGGTTTTCATTGGCTGCCCATTCCGCACTGTCGTAGCCGCCTTAACATAAGCCAGTATTCCTAGGAAATCCTATAGTTTAACGTAGAATCAAAACCATGGAAGTGTTCTGGTGTAATTCGCATTATACAGCAAGCTGTGCCAAGGGTGAAGGTTGGGATACGAGCCTTTGAAAATCTCCACCAAGACAGGGATTCGAACTGGGGCCTTTGATCTCCTGTCAGTCGGTTTAACCACAATGCTACCAAACCGCTGTAAGTTTTTGGTAAAAAAAAAAGAAAGAACATAAACAATATATTTAACCCCCCCCCCTTACTATGGTTACTTTCCGGAAATAAAAATCCCAAAATTCTTTCATTGTCTCATCTCCTAAAGTTTACAGTAAACTAAAAAGATCAGTCGGGAATTTATGATTTTCGTAAAAAATAATAATTTTAAAAAATTCGATTCTTCAATAAATAATGTCTTTGTACAAAAAAATCATTTATATCATCCGGTAAAGAATTTCGTGAATCGGATAGTAAATATGTCCTGAAACATTTTTAAAAAAATCCCGCTGTATCTCTTTAGTTATTATAAAATTACTTTTTTTTATCAAATTCAATTTAATACACTATCTGGATACAGAACTTTTAGCACTTAAGAGTGACTCACAATTGAGCAGTTTTTTTATTTTTTTTTTAATTAATTAATCGTAAACACAATTACTCAGTTTATTTCTGTTACACTATGAATTGAAATTACTCGCCACTTATTGGCGCTAAAGTAGTTTCACTTCAATAAGTATAAAAGCACAGATGAAAATAATAACTAAGCCTCTCAAATATGATCTGTAATGTCTGCCGTTCAAAGGAAGTAATAATGAGAAAACAACTTCGGTTCCAATGGAAGATTCAGTATGAGGTTGTCTAAATATGGGATATGATATTCTCTGGCATGTCCTTATAGAGGTATACGGAGGAAAAATTTCAGGAATATTTTTCGTCATAATTCACTAGCTTCGTGCAATACTTCATTCCCTCCGATATCCTGGTATTCACAGAATACAAGCGTAAACAACTGGTTTGTTTGATAGATAGGTGTCTTTGATGTACAGGACAACATGTATTGATTGTCTGAGTTGAGCTAACGCAACGAGAAAGCAATTGTATTGTTTTATTTGTGAAAAGACTTTAACCTGGCACTCTGCATTGCACGGGTTTCAATCTGGGAGACGAATAACGTAATCGATATTAACATCGCTCTTAGACCCAACAGTAACTTCCGGGTTATAACTCTTACGCTGTGAACAGTTCTCCCTTTCGGAACTTTGTGGTCTAACAGCTGTCCATCATCTCAAGAAATCTCTTTGACTACGAAATTTCTGGATATACGAAAAGGATTGCCGGTGAATGTTTCTAAACCCATCCCTTTTCATCAGCGTTTTTGCTGATCTGCGTGGGAAGAAACAAAATTGGAAATTAAGTTTTTTTGTGATCAGACCGGAGGAGTTAGAAGAAAATCCCAGACGTACCAGCTATACCATAAAAGGTTGTTTAGCAATTGGAGTGGGTTAATTCAACACTCACGATTCAGTCATGCCATAATTAGATCATATTCAACCAGTCAGATCAATAAATCAGATTAAATATTGTGACAGTGCAATCTTCCAGCTGCAAGATCATCAAGGTGTCTGGTGCTGTATCAATGATCAATACATCATCACTCAATGACAACGAACTTCACATAACACAAATATGCCATTCCATTAACTTTTTTCCTGGTGATATTGAGAAACTTTCAGGCTCTGTGAACTATTGCGTCATGACAATAATTCAACGCAGTTCAAAGGAGATAAACCTAAATAATTTTTAACGTATTTAAATTATTAGCTTAAATTAACCAGTTTGTTTCAGTTTTCAAATCGAGAGCAATGGCATTCGATCACTCTTTTCTTTACAGCACCAAATCATAATTAAAATTAATAATCACTGAGCTGCCTGTAATAATTACAGTTTACAGAAAGTTTGCTGGTCTTTACCGTTCAATTTAGACACTGAATTAAGTATGTCAGGGCCAGAACCTTTTGGAGAAAGCCGGACTTTACACTGATTTAAAATGTCTCCAGATAAATTAATCAAAACACTGTTCTAAAATGATTAAATGTCAGAGCGAAGAATTAATGTTTTCTTTACTTTGTGTCTCCGGACGAGATTTTATGCGAGAAGCAAAGTGTTAACTTGCTTTATAAGATTTAACGTTTGGTTTACTTTGAGATTGTCGTTAGTTGCGAGATACCGCCTGAAGGGAAGTTTTGGTGCAGCACGCTCATTACAGTAAGTTAGTCTCTTTTATCATAACCACCAACATCGTCAGACAATTTATACTGCTTGTCACACATTACTTTAGACTCAGAAGGCGGGAAAGTACTGCTCGGATTTGTTTTTTACACGTTTCATTCCCCCAGCTGAGGGCCAGGCGCGAGCTGTTGGAGGGCATAACAGTTACCCTTTTCTGCTTTTGATACCTTATGCTCCCAAGAGTTTTTATTAATAAAAATGGTAGCAATCATAATAGACAGTAAAATTTTTGGAAGGTAACGGTATTTACATTTTTTATAAATAAGGAAAAAAAGGACACGTATAACAACTTCTAATTTAGTGTTGTGCAGTTTATATTTTAAGTTTATGATCAACCTTACCAATCAGCTTCAACTTTAAATAAACTGTAATCAGTGCAGTAATTCCAATGTTTATAGTAAAAGTTATATCTTCATCGCCCCGAAGAAACCAAAGATGACGGATGTGAAAAATATTGCACTGCAACTGTTACATCACAATCATTTAAATCACTGACTACGATAGTATACAGGAGAGTAGAAAAAGGCAAGGTCGTTTTTGACTTGGGTAAAATCATGTTATACCAGACTTGGAGACATCTTTTGAAATTGTTAGATCGAAAAAGATGTTACTCTTTTTTTAAAAAAAGAATTCTGGTCTAAAATATAGAAATAGTAAAATAATTTATAGTAGGAGTATGTGTAAGGATAATGCGACTGTGATAAAGCAGAACATTTCAAGAGTAAAAAATGGTATGAGTTTAGAATGCAATCTATATCCACTGATATTCAACTCTCTTGTTGAAATAAGAACAAAAGAAATAAAAGACCAGTTTGAGTGTTCCAGGACAAATAATCAGTAGTCCTATGTTGCGTTTTGCTGTTGACATCATCTTGTTAACAGAAAAGAGTAAAGATACTGAGGAAAATCAATAGTAAAGTCAAGAAGTGTAATGTAAATTATAACGATAATAGCTCACTAAATAAGAAAATAGGATAAGATGTAAGGAAAGATTTAAAGAAATAAAGCTCTGCCATGCATGATCACAGCAAGGACTATCTCAACTAAAGACTAATGCCTTAGTTGTAAACTTTGACCCAGGAAACAGAAAGAACTTTTTAGAATTGTATATGACTTGAGTACGTTCTATATACTTAATTTGTTCCGAATCAATTTAATTCTAATATAGCAAAATTGTATTTAGCGGAGATGAGCATCTGTTTTTTTTTTTTTCTCATGCAGTTTTGTGAGCCACCTGTCGACCCAGTATTTTTAATAGGTAGAAGGAACCTATAGAACTGAACGATACTTGTAGTGCACACTTCAAAAAAACAATTTTCCCAAAGGCTGTAGAGGTACAGTTAATAGCTCGATCCAAGCATAATGGAGCAAATCTGAAGGCTCGTAGGCAGGTAATTACCGATAATTCGCTTACTAATGTTTGCAGAGAGAGGGCTTAAATGAATTTTAATAGCTGGCAGCGAGTTAAGCGAGGAATTTCCGAAGATTGGAACAGGCCCTGCAGGTGTCTGCTGTGATTACGGAGTTTCGCAACCAAAGAGTCAGCGGCAGACCACAAGACGTCCAGCGCGAGTTTACATGTTGGCATATCATTTGATTAAAAAAAAAACTCAGTTCAGCTGCACAAATTGAAGGCAAAGTCCTGCTTATACTGGTAAGCGCAATAAGGCAATAGACCAGGAAAGTGGGGGAACCGATGTATGAGACCTTGGTATAATAGGGTTCAATATGCTGGAGTAGTGTGTACCCATATTAATGATATCAAATACAAAGGAAGATGTATTTATTGAAATTATCTTAGAACACAATCAGTAACTGGTTAAAAAGAGGGACTAGGTTGCGACAGGGCCGGCGTTAGGGGGGGTTAAGCGGGGCAAAAGTACCCGGGGCCCGGGCCATCAAAGGGGGGCCCGCCGGCCTGGATGTCTTAATAAATAAAAATCAAACACAAATTTTAAAATCTGCACCAATAATTTTGAACATTTTTGTATTAAAATTTTCTGAATTTATAAACAAAAAAAACAAAGTGTAAAGTAAAAATATTTTCGGGGTGGGGGGGAGGGGGCCTAAGATCTCTTACCCGGGGCCAGAGAATCCTAGCGCCGGCCCTGGGTTGCGAGTACATTTGAAGAAAGAAAGCGGATAAAGGAAATGCTCGGAGAGTATAAGGCATTTGTTGGCGATGAGACCTGGATGGATATTTCTAGAAGAGTTAGGAGTAATGACGAAAGAGAACAGATGGCAATGACCGTTGATTTTAGGCATAAGTAAGCGGGAAATTATTATTTGGTAGGTAATAAAATACCGTAACAATTCATAGAGAAATATGATGAAAATTTACCAGAAGTAAAAAGTCGTGAAATGCGAAAGTAGGTGTGTACGGAACATACCACCAGCGCGTCTTCAGCACCGCACTTAATCGAAATTAATAATAAAATCCGACTGCAGTTTGTAGAGGCTTTAGCGTTGACAACCGAGCGAATGGCGCGGTACTCCGCATATTCATCCTCGGAAACTAACGTTTCAAAAACAGAATAACAGAAAAGTCTTCGACACATAAGTTACTTGATTAACATACTGAGAGCATTGTATATTAATCTACATTGTCGTTAAAAACATCAGTTGTTGACAGAACCGCGAAAAAGATCACCGGTCTTTTTTGACGGTATTTATTGAAATTTATATGACCGAGTTCACGTCTCTGTGAGAAAACATTTTGTGAACGGGGTACCACATCAAATAACAGTACATTGTTGTTTAAGAAAACGCAACTTTTGGTCAAAATGTGCAAACATCCTGTATATTTTTCTTTTAAAATAAAATAAATTAGAAAGGTCACATCACACTTTTATACAGTGTATAATCTACTCAACCCACGTCCACTAATCTCTGTCTTCCTCTAGGTTGCAAAGGGGAAAAAAAAGATTCACTCAAAATAAGCATTAGAAAATCAGATTAATTAGGTAACGATTAAGTACAAATGGTCCTTTGTAGTATGTAGTAGCCAAACTGGTAAAAAAAGGAATGTTGTGTTCACCAAAACAGAGATCCTTAGATATATATCACACGATTTCTTTTAAGGTACCTTTGCAATCTACGTAGTATCCTTGAGATCGGATAGTGGTTGAGGTGCTTATCTATATAATTCTGGATCCCGGCTTCAAATCCCGATACTGTCAGGAATTTTTACGCGAATTGCTTTCTCCATATGAGATACGCCAGGAAGCTCCATGGTTCCAGGAAGGCGCAGCAAATCGAAACACTTGTCATTCTTTGGCTTCGCTTCGGGTCTTCCCGCCAATAAGGGAGCGTCCATAAACTACGTAGCTCCATTTTGGCCTCCTGTGAACCCCCTTTCCCCCCACGTAGCCTGACGTGGCTTTAGCCTCACCCCCACCCTTTTTCCCGTGGCCCGTAGATTTTTTTCCTATTGATTCCAGAAGACTTTATGTAGTGTTTTCTCTTGTCAGACTATCTTAAAGTACATTAGAAGATAATTATATGACAGGAATAAATATTCACAGGCTGCCGTGTGCTCTGTACCCTTCGCTCATAACCCCCCCCCCCTTTTTCACCACGTAGCCCAGAGTAGCTGACTAATCAACCCCTCCGCCCACTCACACCGAGCAACATAGTTTATGGACGCTCCCTAATACCATCAGAGGGCACAAAGTATTTTCGCGCTTCCCATTGAGTGTGGTATCGTCGGTTAGCTATCAAAAAAATGAACCCAGTTTTGTTTTGGAACATTTTAATTCAATTGTGTATTTTACTGAAAGTCACTAACGATGTGTTCCCAAAACCTCGAATTTTCTAATCTTGTGACGGAAAAACCAGAATAAATTCGGGATGAGGACACTCGATGAGGACTTTCAATTAAAATTGTTTCGGATGAGATACGTTAACAATTTTTTTTTCTTTTTCAAATTATTCTTTCACCAAAAAAACTTAATTTAGCCAGTCCGTAATGACAAGATTATGATACAATTACAAAAGTATAACAAAAGTACCTGTAGGTTTTGTAATCATAAATCTCAAAATATTGTGTCATGAAACATTTTGTTTTCAGCAAAGTGATTGTTGGCTCATATTTAGTATTTTTTTCCTGACGACTTCCTCAACATGTTTCTTCACGTATTTTTTTTTTTTTTTTTTTTGGTTATGGCTTTATGATTCTTTGACGAAAAGGCAGAGGTTATTAGCGACGGGGAAGGATTGGGTACAAGCAATTGAAAGAAATTTGGCCATAGCCTTTTTTAAATAACTATCCTGGAATTCGCCGGGAGTGATTTTGGAAAACCATAAAAAACTGAAATCTGCATAGCTGTCAGGGATTCGAACCCCCACGCCCTAAAGAATACGAGGCGTTACTACTCTCCCACGACGCTATTTAGTAAATGTTGTATAATTCATTATCGCTTTATGTATTAGCTATTTCCAATTCAGTGCTGTGAGTTTAAATGAAAGATTGAGCAATATATCAACAATGTTATAATAACCGTACGGTATGCGTGAACGTTACGTACCTTAACGGGTTTTCTTTTTTTTCCCCCTTGCTGACGGGTATGGTGCTATGGGAAGAAATTTAGGTTGGAAACCTGGCTGTCAATCGAGGAAGGATAACATTTTTCTGACAGGTTCCGCTTCCCTTAAAACGTGATAACTCTTCTTCCTTCTATTGACACATAACTTGGATTCGTTTCAGTCATGTTGATAAAACCGTCGTAAATTCGCAACACTGAAATATAACTTTACAAATTAAAAAAAAAAAATCGGAACATGGAAATAGAAGACTTAAACTTTAGGGCACAAGCTTATCAATCTATAGAAAATCAGCATTATTCGTGGAGTAAATGTCCCAATCCACAGACAATGTTGTAAAGATGCCGTAGTTGTCAATCACTGCAAACTAAACATCTCCTCTGGGTGCTATTCACTTTGCCATAAGGATTTAAGTCAGTGTATAACACAAAACGTTGATTTCGCTGTTTATAAAATATATTTATTAAAAAAATTGTGCTTATAATAAAAAATCTTTACATTGATGAGCTGCTAATCCGAAGGGGAAAGTGTGTCGGTCCCCTTTGCATTGCCACCACCTGGTACGTGTCACCCGAGCCTGCACCCATACAAGGCCCGGCGCCTTGAAAACACGCAGCCTATTAGCGAGCCAAGGCGCCGCGACGCCCTCAAAGGGACGCCGCCCGCCCAGTGAGCGACGCCTAAATATACCGACGCTCACCTGGCTGACACCTGCTTTAATTACGGTCGACCGAGCCGCCGCCACGCACGTTAGTGATACCTCGCTAACACGAAACAGTTAACTCTCTCCTCCGCTGTGCTAATCGACAACCGAGGAGCCCACTCCGATCAGACCTACTCCCTCGGGCCGACGGAACACAACGCTGTTTCCATACAGAAGTATTTGGGTTCAGAAATCTATTACAATAAGTCTTTGAGTTTTGGTGTTCCCAACAATTTACACTAAGGTAAGGCTCGTGTGGTCTTAATGAACTGCTATCAGGAGTTTTCTCGCTGCGTAATCCACCCCTGTCGTAGCCACTTTAACCTAACCCGGTAATCCTACCGGGTATAGGGGACCTACGGTTCAACGTGGAAACGGAACCACGGAAGCTTTCTGACGAACTTCATGTGACACAGCTAGCAGTGCGAGAGATGGGGGTCGGATTAAGGGTCTATGAAAATCCTCATCGGGATAGGGATTCAAATCTGGCATTTTCTATCTCCAGTCAGACGCCTTTACCAGATCGCTCTCAAATCCTCACTGATCATGAGACATTTTTTTCTATGAGTGATTTTTATGCGAAGGTAGTCTCGCGTGGTAATATTAGTTTTATATTAATAACAACTTCCACGTTACTTTATTTGAAGGTCATTTAAAAAAAAAAATCCTTTTTTTATTTACAGATACATTCTTCTTCATATCATTCCAGATAACAAAACGAAACAACTGAACACTTATTCTCATAATATTATTTCAAAGACATTATAATGTATTAACATAAACGATATTACTACAAACTACTGCACTTATCACCTCTGTGACATAAGCCCCGATTGTTATTAAAAATAAGTAAACTAAATTACATTTTTTTAGTAATATTTGGCGTCATAGTAGTAAATATAACAATTTGTGTCCAGTTATTAAAGTTCCCTGCATTCTGACAGAAAAACGTTGTTCTTGCGGATTCGCTTATTTGTCCATTAACGTCGGTTCGTTCATCCGTCCGTTACTCTCTCGTAACTCCTAAACCCTTTAGCTCTGAAATGTTTCATTGCGCAGTACTTATGTCCTAAGAGAAACACAACTATAACACAAAATTTTGCAAAATCCCTCGAAGTGAAATAATGGTATGTAGTTTTGTGAACGCTGAACCAAATATTTCCTTTACATTATGTTAATGCGTACCAAATGAAAATTGCCAATATTCGATGCTCAAATTGTTTAAACTTTTGTTTTTAATTCACGATTTGTGGAAGCTTTTGACGAAAACTATAGAATGAATACTATCCCTCTTTATATTTGTGAATCTCATAATCCAAAAATTCTTTCAAAAATTACAGTGATAATATTTACAAGAAAGTTTTAGTGATCTTCCTGGAATTAATGGCTTTCGCAAAAATAATTAGAACAGTGATTTTGGTAAATTTGATACTTCATGAGATTTATGGGAGAAAAAAAAGAGAATAAAAACCGTAGGTATGATTCAACAAAGAATTTAATTAATCGGATAGTATATATATGTGGTGAAAATAATTTTTCTAATTTTTTTATCTTAGACTCACAAACCTTTCACTGTTTTTTTATTTTTATTTTTGAGATCTATACGCCATTTTTAGGTAAATTCCGAAAAATGTGTACTCTATTTAAAAATAACTTTTATGGATTGTTTTTAAAAAGAAATGTTTTAAAAACCTATTGGTTAAATCCTCAGTACGCGATACTAGCCCATCCTCGGCAACGCTATTATGTAGGTTTCTGCTTGAATTATATCACTCAGAACTTTTCATATAAATAATTTTAGTGTTAGTTGTGATGTGTTGTTCCGAGAGGAACATGATGTGTGATTAATAGGCTGTGCGTTCCCCTCTCTCTCGACCTCCGGCTGCGTCGCGTGAAAAACAGTTGAGCCGCCGTCATAACCTCGCAGCACCTCTCCCAACACTGTAAACAAAACACTCGCGTGATTTACGGTTACGTTTCTTCACCGCCTTCTCGACGGTTCCCAGTCGACAAACACCTCGCATCGCTTTACTCCGATCCAGCAGAGTGGTGGTTTCAGTTAAGTGGAAGATATTGCCACGACTTTCAACGACCCTGTGGTGATTGGTTCAAAGCTAACAGACTTTTTGAAGATATAAGTTGTTAGTTTAGTGTCATGAAACCACACGATACCATAGATGGCACTAAAAGAATCAACAGCAGCTTTCTTGAAAACATCTTCCAACAGCACGTAGGGAGTATGGAACACTTAAAAATAATAATAATAATAATAATAATAATAATAATAATACTGAAATTGTTGTTGCCGAGGGTGAGCTAGTATCTCGTACTGAGGGATAACCAATAGATTTTAAAACATTTCTTTTTAAAAACAATCCATAAAAGTTATTATATGTACATTATAAATCTTGCGTAATTACCTAAAAATGGCATATAGAACTCAAAAATAAAAACAGTGAAAGGTTTGTGAGTCTAAGATAAAAAATTAATATTTTTAACTTTTATCAGGAATAATAAATCCTGAATGTGAATCAGATTTTATTCCTTTGTTGAGAGACCTATATTTATTTTAAATTTTGCTTTCATTGCAAATAATATTGCTATGGAGGACTTATCTTAAACTGAAAGAACCAACGTAGCGAGCGAGTGGTAAAGTTCTGGCTTCGTATTCGGGAGTACGCGGGTTCTAATCCCCGTCCGGCAATCCAGATATGGGTTTTCATGGTTTTCCCAATTCACTCCAGGTGAATGTCGGGATGGTTCCTTTACAAAGACCACGGTCAAATTCCATCCCGTTTCTTGCCCCCAGTCCTTTTCCGACGAGGCGTAAAGCCATACTAATAATAAAAATCAAACTGAAAGAAAGTTCCTTTTTCAAATATTGCCGCCTAATCGATCCGTTCCCATTTTTTGTGTGTGTAGGTATGGAGTTAGTTGGCAAGGATTCCATGTGTGAAAAATTGTACACTCAACACGTTTCGTGTAAGAAATGAGACGCCTACCGTTTTTGAAACTGGGTCCGATTCTTGAATGAAAGAGACACTAAACCCACTAATAGTCACCATACATTTTAGATATTTATAGAAAAGAAGCTATATGTGACTGGATCGTGCGAAGATACGATCGACTTTTAAATGAAAGACGTGGAAATGTGTAAGATGACGCAAGGAGTGGACGATTGCCTCAAGACGTTCGGCTCACACCTTGCACAACTTGATTCCCAATTTTTCCAACATCTGAAATTTTTTATTGGCGGTTAGTAATTCTATGATGATGGCGAGGCAATATAAGATTTTAAATAGGCGGGAAATTTCTACGACAGAGGTATGCACCACTTGGTGGCCTTCTATGGAAAGTGCTTCAATAATGATAGAAAGTATGTAGGAAAGTAGCAGGCTCCTTAGCGTGGAATTGCTATGTTAGTATCGAATTTGGTACAGAAGTTGTTTTGACTGTATTAATTATGACAATGGCTACGTCGATGCCACTAAATATCAATGCTAATAAAGGGTCAGTTTGGTCACAATGTCTGTTACGCTTGACGTGCCCTGCATTCGTAGCCGGATTAACAACGGCCAGAGATGCTAGTACAAAATCGAGATTATGGGCGTTATTTAACAACAATTCTATTCAACTTCAAACAACTGCTAAGAAATTAACTACCAGATCACTGTAAGTAAAGTATATTTATTTGTTTAAATCGACTTATTGATTATTTGTTTCTTCCTGTTTAATTATATTAATTTGATGAAGATATTTTTAATATATTCTCTGTCCAGAGATATCGTTGTTACACTAAGCGAAGAAATTTCTCCAACATTACATCATTTTTAAGGTTATTAGCGTTATTTAACAACAACTGTATTTAGTTAAGCAACTACGAAACAATGAATCGCCAAAATAGTACGTTGTAAATGTCATTTTTGATGGACTTGGAAGCTATTATATCAATATTAAACAAGTTTAATCGTTCGAAATGTGCTACTTCCCGTACCAGATTTACGCAAAAAAGACTTATTTCCTGTTAATATTTATTGCAGTTGTTTCTTACGCTTCATTCTTGGAATAACATTCCACATCCACATGGCAGGTAGGAAAGAAATAATCCCACACCAAATATTCTGTTCGTATTCGGTGGTCGACTTACTTTACCTGAGACGATGATATACTAAAGTATTTCGTGAACGAATGATGGTTGGCATTGTAGGCCCACTGCGCAACACATATTGGTGTCATCACGGACTATTAATACAAAATTAACCACAACGCTCTGTGAGAATTGGTATCTCTAGACCAATATGGTTGCTAGCGAACAGTAAACGTTTAGAGTAATGGCAACTTAAATTATTTTTACAGTACTTGCTTCTTGGCTTCGATGTATAAATTTTGTTTAATAATACCACGTACGGAATCTGTGTACCGAATTTCGGACCAAAAGGACAATTGCTTCTAGAGTTCTTGACGTTCTTGCGGAACCAAGGTTTGTGCTTCAAACAACAAATAATAATAACAATTTTTTCCCCCTACGGAGTTCTTTCAGCTTACTGCTGTTTCTTCGCATCGTTCACGGAGGTTGAGCCCCGTGCTCCCGATTGACCTTAGCATTAATAATAATCAGAGCATGTTATAAAATTTGGAGGCACCAGGATGTTGTGTAGAGAAGATCAGTGGTGGCCTCTACAAGTAAAAAAAGCAACAGAAATTTTGAAGAATACGAAAAACTTCAACGAAGACAGCTACATGGTGCTTGGCGCTCTTTGCTTTGTAAACAAGCACAGTGTCTGTGATGAAGGCTGCAGCATACCAGTCTAAAGCTTACATTGGCAAATAAGTAACGCAGATACGGGAATGACCACCAGATATAGTGAGTAACGAGGAATAATACAGGGTGTCCAGAAAAGGACTCCCTGATTTCAAAATTAAATATCTCGAAAACAAAGATCGATAGAGGAATGCAGTAAACGGTATGTTTATTGTGACAGCTGTAAGAAGTGTATACAGCAGTGTGAAATAATAGTTACAAAATCTGCTAACAGATGGCGCTGTACGCTGTACAGCTCATATCAGCATACATAAGTGAAATAATCGTATGAAAACAATCTTTGCAAACAATCACATCAACTCTTCCTTCGGTACGCTAACCTCATTTCACATTTCAATGGTGGAACTGATCGCCCTGAGCTTCGGATCACTATTTAGGCATTACGTGTGGCGATTACAGCGCCATCTGTTAGTAGCTTTTGTAACTATTATTTCAAACTGCTGTATACACTTCTTACAGCTGTCACGATAAATATACCGTTTACTGCATTCCTCTATCGATCTTTTTTTTCGAGATATTTAATTTTGAAATCAGGGAGTCCTTTTCTGGACACCCTGTATACACGGGGCGGGTTAAAACAAGCTAAAGAAAGAAATGGCCTGGATTCCTAATATAAAAATTATCAAATGTTAAAAAACCAAACAATATGCCTTGGAAGAATATGAATTCGGACGACGGAAAAGCTATGGAAAAAGGATAATGACTTTCGGATGCTAAAATGTGCAAGGCATTTCTACTAAATTGAATATATTGCGCGCAGAGCTTTACACATTCAATGTGGATGTTACTGTACTTCCTGAAACTATGAGATGAGGTAGAGGAGGGCTGCTGCTGCTTTACGTCTCTTTTTAACAGCGAGGTCTTTAGAGACGGGAAAGGATGGGAGGCAAGGAATGGGAAGGAATTCGGCCATGGCATTTTGAAGGAAGCATCCCGGCATTTGCCTGGAGTGATTTGGGGAAACCATGGAAAACCCAAATCTGGATGCCCGGACGGGGATTCGAACCGCCGTCCTCCCGAATGCGAGGCGAGAACGCTAACCGTTACACCGCCCTGCTCGGTGTAGAGAAGGGGAAGAACTTGGTAACTATGTACGGATTTGGAGTGGACTATCGAAAGAAGTAAAGTTTAAAGTAGAAGCTTCCATTATGATACAGAAAAAAGGAAAAAAAATATCCCAAATTGGGAATTCATTAGTGAACGTATTGTTGTAGTTGAAATGACACTGTTCACCAAGGAGATCGTGATAATATTTTACAAGTATTTTTTCGAATTTACTTTGTGGATACTCGTGGTAACTTGAATTGTGTACTGGAAGAAGACTAGATTGTGAGGTTGGTGAGACTTGAGAAGCAGGCGTGTCTCACCTGGCACTATGTTCCCACGGCTGTGGCCGCAGCTGGCGCCTCACAAGGTCAGTCTGCATTCCACTGTGCTCGCTTTGGTTTCGTTTCACCTTGCCAGCCCTCCAGCCGTGACTCATCCACTAACTGAATGTTGCGGGCCATTTTCCTCAATAGAAATTAGAAAAATTCATAAATAAGAATTTATCTGGAGTGTCTTCAGTGATTTTTCTGGCGAAATATATATAAACGACATTATTTGTTTTTAATGTAAAACAGTCTAAATCTAAACTATACTACAAATTAGTTGTCCGGCGCTTTGTTCTCGTGGACTGTTACTGTGCAAACTACTTTCTGAAAACCAACAATGTCAAGAACTATACGATCCGCAGTCCCAGTTGCTCACCGAACGCAAATTCTTTTTGCATGAATGATTTCGTCAGCAAAATGTAACTTCAGTCCTCCGAATAATGCGATGCCGCTCGTACGCTACAATGACCATAAGTTACTTACCTTTAAATGGACACTAATTTCGGAATCACATCGAAACTAAAAGTACTTGGAACTCTTGGAACCACGGTCTACACATTATCTTAAAATTTTCAGCTGTGTGATATCATATCAAAATAAAACATACCCATTTCTAAACTTTATGAATTGTTTTCGGGTAGCTAGACGAGTTAGCGAAGTGATGTTACACGATATTTCGGCGCTCAAAATCACTGTCGCCATATTCTTCACCAGAAGATGGCAACAGTTACCCTAGAACAATTCATAGATTCTCAACGCCGAAAAAAACATCGTTATTATGCATTTCTAAATTGTTAATGATATAAAAATCGTACCAATTTTTTTTTGTGATTTGGTTTGTAAATTTCTCATTTTTCCGAAATCACATCAAAATGAACAGTAGGTACCCCGTTTTACCCGCGGTACCAAGGAATATACACAAATTGAACCCGTTCTAAATCCATCCAGTATTTTTTGTGTGTATTGTGTTCAACAAAAATTTATCCTAAATTTCCTATTTTTTTAAACATTACATCAAAACGAATCATATATTATTTTACTCGAGGGACCACAGGCTGTATAGTTGATGAATAATTAACCGAAAACAAGAGACGTAAAGCAGTTAAAAAAAAAAAAAAAAAAAAAAAAAAAAAAAAAAAAAAAAACCAAAACGTTGAAAGAATTTAAAGATAAAATTTGTAGAGGGCAAATGTAGGTGGGTGCAGGATAGGGGGAAGATAGGGGTGTAGGGAAATTGCCACCGGAGCCTGTGCTCCATTGCAATTAAATTAAATTAAATTAATTACATTTATCGAACTTCCATTAAAATACAACCAGTTATCACGTTCAACTAAAAATTTTATTCTAATTTTGTAAATTTTTCAGTTTTCCGATATCACATCAAGATGAAACATACCTTATTTTATCCGCGTTGCCACCTACTATAAATTAACCGAAACACAGTACAAATCTGACCAATATTTTCTTGCATGTGCCGCGTTACACCAAAATTATCTTAAATTTATCACTTTACGTTTTCACATCAAACTGAAATATACCCTATTTTATCAGTAGGATACATTTATCGAAAAACTATCAAACTCCAGCCAGTAGTTCTTACGTGAATCACGTTCAACGAAAATGTATCCAAAATTTCTAATTTTTTCAACATCACATCAGAGGGAAACATATCCTATTTTACCCTCGGGATCAAGAGCTGTGCATAAAATGAAGCCTCGTCAAATCATATCGTCTAGGTTTTGGGTGAATACCATTAATCCCAACTAGCAGACATATTTTTTATAATAAGTATCACAAATGTACAGTATGTATAAATTATTTTCTACTGACTGATTTCAGACCCATCCTCTGGTATCGATTTATTTCCTTAGTATTATCTTTATGTATACATTTCTTCTGTCCGTGTGTATGTGATAGAACTCTTCCTAAACGGCTGGACTGATATTTACGAAATTTTGAGTGTGTGATTAAGTTGATTCGAGAATGTTTTAGATACAAAAAAATCCAAAAAATTATCCCCTGTTTCCTTTTACAACCCTTAACTTTATACACCACATTTTTTATCCGATTTCTTTGGAACTTTGCACACGTATACTTTAAAATAAACAGAAAAATACTGTCAACATTTAGTTTTCAGAAACACAACCCCTCAATTTTTGTCAATGTTCCTTATACATATCCACAGTTTTTATCCACTATCGACGGAAGTTTGCATATGTATAGGAGCCTACTGTCTAAATTAGGTTTCCCTTATTTTTGTAAACGTTCTTTATACATAACCATAGATTTCATCCGATTTCAATAGTGCTTTGCACACGTATACATTAAAACAAACAGAAAAATACCATCTAAATTTGATTTTCAGAAACCTAACCACTCTCACCCTTTCCTCCTCATTAATTTTGTCAATGTTCTTTCTACAAAACAACAATTTCTATCCGATTTTGAAGGAACTTTGCACACGTTACTTTAAAGCAACCTCGTCCCCCTTAACTCCCACCCGTCTTAATTTCAAAAGTTGTTTGTAGAAACTCACAGTTTTTATCAAATTTTTAATGGAACACTTACACGTAAACTATAAAACAGAGAGAAATGTTTTGCCTACATTAGATTTCCAAAAACCCACCAACTCTCACCCATCACCCTTCTTAAACAAAATTTATACATGATACCATTCAGTTTTTCGCGATGTCATTCATTTTTTTTATATATGTAAATCTGTCTGTTTTGCATATGCATACCGAATTAAGAAAGAAAAAGAGGCATTGCAACGCATGCCGGGCAAACCTAGTAATGAATAAAATAACTACAAGTACATACATTTCGATAGGAAACTATTAAAGGTCCTTCAAACAATAAAACGAATTTGTTTATTAATGAACAAACCAAAAATTATTGCATCTATATTTATAAATTATTACATATTTTTAATTCATTTCCATGAACTTTCTAATTATGTACATATAGTGCAGGCAGATTTTTCTTCATCGCACCAAGCTAAAGTCCCAAAAGAATTTTAGCAGAAAATAGAACATTTCGGGACATCGAATACTGTGGAATGTATAGCATTAACTTGAATGACACAAAACTGAAAAATTTTGAGCAATGGTCAGAACGTATAAAAGAAAACTGGGTGCCCAAAACTATAAAAATCCGTGCTATGACTGTATGGTGTGTGAGGGTACAGTTTAATAATTATTAATTAATTAATTATTTTTAGCTTTTTCTGTTGTTGTTCAAATACCTTACGTTTTTTACCAAAGTTGATTCTTATAATGCTAATAATGTTAATGTCTGTTGATTCCAAAGATAATAATTACAAGACTGATTAACAGTTTATAATTTTGTAACCTAAGTGATAATAAAAATGACTGATTGATCTCCATGACTAGTTTTTAATTCAATTTCCTCTATACTGCATAAAATATTAATATTTTTTATCAAAATGATGTTAAAGTAACCCTTACACTTTAGATCTTTGACATTAATGGCAATATAATTCCTTGTCAAAGAAACCTCACATTCGGGGTAGCTTTGACACATAATATATATATACAGTCTGCTCTGAGCCGTCGAACAGTGCGGATCGTTTCCTTGTTTACGCGCGAGCCGTTCTAAGTGGTGCGAGCAAGCTATCGGACTTCGTGTCTACACAGTGGTTAGTGTGTCTTCGAGCTTAAGTTACCGCTTCTGTTCAACTACACAACAGGTGGAAGATAGTGGGTGAATAGTGCAAGAGGTGTAAGCCTAAGGGCTTACAGGATGCAGGAGGACTCGGAAGGGAGCACAGCAGAGGAAACAGCGGATGCTATCGCCTCGGCCCTTCAAGTGTGCTATACGCCGATCGAAGTGGACATCGTAAGTACGCCGCCCATTGCACTCCCAGATTCTGAAAAGACAACAGTTATAAAGAAACGCAAGCTACGTGCGTATGCCGACATAGAACAGCCTGCATGCATAAGTACCAGATGTGAAAGAGCCCCAACTGGGGAAATTGACCTAAATATGAATATTAATAATGTGCCATTTATACCTACTAACCCCGCAATTGCCGCAAGCGTTTCAGGAAGTGAAGAGATAGCCCAATCAGAAATACCAATAACAACTTATACTAGCAATAGCAGCCAATACGCAATAGCTATGGGAACTAGGGATTTACCAACAGTCAATTCCGCAAATGTGCAAGCAGCTTCTACATTGGGAGAAGAGAAATTTAGGTATTCAGAACATGACACCGGTCCATTCATAGTCTATGCAGAACAGATAAATACAGAAGAGCACCCAAATAGGGGCGCCCTCGGACGTCTTCATCCCATGTCCGTTGGTAAATTTATCAGGAATTCCATCCCAGCAATGAACCATTCGATCCTTAACATATCAACCAAGGGGAGGAACCGTGTTCAGATTGAATTTAATAACTATAAGGCAGCAAACAGCCTGGCAT
Source organism: Vandiemenella viatica (assembly GCA_031002005.1). Taxonomy (NCBI): domain Eukaryota; kingdom Metazoa; phylum Arthropoda; class Insecta; order Orthoptera; family Morabidae; genus Vandiemenella; species Vandiemenella viatica. Next base: position 233,737,188 of record CM061920.1, on the reverse strand, counting down.
CAGTCACCAATCACCCTCAGAATATAAAATTTTTTATACCACGCTATTGTACTGTTAAAGAGGGGGTAATAAGAGGGGTAGATACTAGATTAACTGAAGAAGAAATACTAAATGTCATAGATTCCGATATTGAAGTGATAGCAGCCAGAAGACTAAAGCGTAAGATCACAATCGACGGAATACATCAGTGGATACCGCGGCAAATGGTATGCATTTACATTCAAAGGACAGACCCTCCCACCACATGTCTTCATTCACTACACCAGATGCCAAGTCGAACCATATGTTCAAAGAGTAACTCAGTGTTATAAGTGTTTGAGATATGGTCATGTCAACAAGCACTGTCGCAGCAATGCTAGGTGCGCTAAATGCGGAGAGGCCCATGAAACATCCGGGTGCAACAAATCTAACAACTTCCACTGTGCAATATGTAGGGGAGACCATATAGCAACATCAAGCTCCTGCCCAGAGTTTGTGAAACAAAAGCGCATCAAAACCCACATGGCCTATAACAACCTTACGTTAGAACAAGCCACAGCTCTAGAAAACCCAACTTCCTACGCTAAACAAGCTGCCAGGCTTCCCTTTACCCCAGACACCTCCAGCTTCCCCCCCAATGCACATACCTAAACCCGGAAGTTCAATATCCACCCCCATTCAAGCACGGGGAGTAGCGAGGCCAACCCCTAACTTGCAAGAACGATTCAATAAGCAAGCCAGAACGAGCCTCCTTCCAAGCAGCAGGCGACCAGAAGCCAAAACATAAAGATTCCATCAGATTTGTACTTTGACCATGGACCCACCACATCTGCCCCGATAAAGTACAACCCCTATAGGCCCCAGATCTTCGAAAGGGAAGAACCCCTCATTGATAAGGTGGTCTACATTGTTTCCTCGCTGCTGAAGATGGTTAATACAGGCGTTATGCCAGATATAAGAGAGTTCATCAGAAAATCCTTAGTGCTCAATAATAATGGCGAAGTGCAATAACTTTATGCAGTGGAACATTCGGTCAGTCAGATCTAATAAGGAAAACCTAATATACCTCCTCCAAGAAAATTCCATTGCAGTTGCGGGATTAATGGAAACGTGGTTGAAACCTGACAACCACTTCTCTTGTACAGGATACAATGTGATTCGGTCGGATCGATCAGACGGTTACGGAGGAGTCGCTCTTTTGATCAAAGTGGAATACAGTATGATGAAATTCAGTTCAACTCGCAGGGATCGAATTTGCAAGTATGTGCAGCCAACGTAGAATATGACAGCAGGAACCACAGAAAAATAGCAGTTGCTTCAATTTATAGATCTCCTCAAACTCCAGTGTCCAAAAGAGAACTTCGTCAGGTAATAGAGCAATTATCCCCCCCAATGCTTATTATGACGGACCTTAACGCCCACCACCAACAGTGGGGAAGTGAATCCAGCTGCGCAGTAGGCAAAGTGGTAATAGATTTACTGGAAGAAATGAACTTAGTCTTACTGAACGATGGATCAGAAACAAGATAACCACAGAGCAACAGAACGTAGATCGGCAGTCGATATCTCACTCATCTCGCCGGGATTGGCCATGGACATAGAATGGAAGACCCTCCCAGACCCCATCGGGATCTGACCATTTTCCCATCATAATGTCCCCACCTGACCAGAGATTCAAGACCATCCTCCGTCCTCCCACTTACAAGTGGAACACAAGGAGAGCTAACTGGCCACTATATAAGCAGTTCATAAAAGATAAACTAGAAAACTTTAGCACGTCAGATGACCCCAAAAATGACTACCTCTCCTTCACAACAATTATGGATCAAGCGGCCCCAAGTATCCATCCCAGAAAATAAACAGAGAAAGACGCCACATAGACACAGCCCGAATGGTGGGATGAAGAGTGCACTAAAGCGATAAAAGACAGAAAGAAGGCGTTAGCGCAATATAAACGACAGGCAACGGACGAACAATACATACTCTTAAACAAGATACAAGCTTCCACGAAACGCCTTCTGAAGAAGAAGAAAAGAGAATACTGGCAAAATTTTTGTAAGTCTCTGAACAAAGACGTGCCAACTAAACTACTATGGAGACAGGTTAAAGGAATTCAGCGCAAGACAACGCAATCAAACAAACACATCTCCACTGCGACGGCCATGGACCTCCTTTGCTCTTTGGCTCCAGACTGGTTGCCCAGAAAAGGAAGTCGACATTCAGAACCCGGAAGCAGATCACCCTTTGCTTCAACCTTTCACAATAGAGGAATTGGAAAGTGCACTCAAAAATCTTAGTAACACCGCTCCAGGAATGGACCAAATACAGTATTCGATGATAGATAACCTCCCCAGAGAAGGCAAAGACTTGTTCCTCAAAATTATGTACAGGGTCTGGATGGAGAGAGTCCACATTCCCCCACTAAAAGCAATAAGAGTTGGTCCCAATCCACAAACCTCACAAAAACCCCAGTGACAGCGGGATCATACCGGCCAATTTCACTCCTGTCATGCTCCTTGAAAATGTTAGAACGGATGATTAAACTCAGACTGGAGTGGTATGTAGAACATCATCACCTTCTACCAGAAACCCTGCTTGGCTTCAGAAAGGGGAAAGGCACAAATGAAATCATAGCACAACTAGTGACAGATATCCAAATCAGTAATGGAGAAAACTTTTACCTGATGGCACCTATTCACCGATATATCCAAAGCATACGACAACGTTGTGCTCCCTCTACTGGCGGAGAAACTTAGACAGTTGCCTCTCCCGGAAACTTTCGTGGCGAATCTAATAGCGCTGCTGGAAAATAGAGAGCTGTTCATAATTGGAGGTGAAGTAGTCGGACCCAGGTCTACAAAGTAAAGGACTGCCTCAGGGATCTATATTGTCCCCCCTTCTCTTCAATATCTACGTCAGTGACCTCCACTCAAAGATACCTCGGGAAGTAAAATTGTTACAATACGCGGACGATGTTTGCCTTTACATCAGCCAGCGGACATTACAAGCCTGTAAGACAAGGTTAGACATCGCAATGGACAAAATGAAGGCTTGGATGATACGCCATGGCTTCGTCCTTTCTACAGAAAAGTCCGTAGTCTGCATATTTTCAAGACATAGGGTACCGCACATAACTGAAATCTCACTGGGAGCCCACTCTTTCCCAGTCAAGAAAACAGTCTCATACCTAGGCTTGAAAATGGACTCGAACCTTAAATGGTCCAATCATATATCTTACATCATCAAAAAAGTGAAGCAGCCATGAATCTAATTAGAGCCATTACCGGCAAAACCTGGGGAGCGGAAAGACTCAACATGAGACTTTATCGATCGCTCGTAAGACCACATTACGATTATGGCTGTATATGCTTTGGATCCGCATCGAAAGAGTTGTTGAAGAGACTAGATAAATCACAATACAAAGCACTGAGACTATGTACTGGGGCCATGGCATCTACGCCTACAAACGCCTTGTTGGTCGAATGCCTCGAACCACCACTACACATTAGGCGAACATACCTCTCCAGAAAATTCATACTAAAGCAATTAGAACTCGAAGAGAATCCGCTGTTGGAAAAGTTATCAGTATTATCGGCACAGTACTCAGAACGTGCATACTGGAAGAAGAAAACTAGTCCACCCCTAGCAAGAGCATATGAGTACCTAAGATATACTCCACAAAAATATACCGAGCTCAGCTATTACCTGTCTATTCAGGAAGAATGCCTATTACCTCTCTCTGAAATTGGACATCCGAACCAACATTAAATATCTGGAAGGGAGCGAAAGGAACAATGTCATAATGAGGGACTACATCTCAAACCTACCAGGTAACCCAGCATGCCTGTACACAGACGGTTCCAAATCAGATCACTCAGTGGATGCGCATTTGTGGATACGACAAACAACAAGTCGGAAACCTACAGCCTACCGGAAGAAGCAACGGTCTTCAACAGCGGAACTACTTGCAATGGTCAAAGCTCTAGAATATTGCACAAAACTGCAAAGCCCGAGAATAGCAATATTAACAGACTCCCTGTCCGCTGTTAACAAACTAAACAACATCTCCAAAGACAATGGTAGATGTTGGTTGGCCTTTGAAATACTTCGATTAGTGTCCAAACTTAGAGAGAAAGGCACGGAGATCACTTTCATTTGGTCCAAAGGACACGCAGGTATTACAGGTAATGAGCAAGCAGACAGACTAGCCAAAGAAGCTGCACTAAGCGGAAACAAACTCAACCTCGTTTCCGGCATCGGATCTATTACCAGCGATTCGACGCGATGTCAAGAAAGAATGGGCCAACGAATGGAAGACAAGTGACCTCCATAAAGGTCAACATTACGACAGATCCATCCCTCAATTCCAAGAGCTCATTGGTACTCCAACCGGATACTGTCCAGAGGACTCTCAACATTCATAGCAAGGCTGAAGTTTAACCACGGGCGGTTCAAATCGCATCTGTTCAAAATCAACGTAGTTAACTCGCCCTTCTGCGAATGTGAAGCAAATATTTTGGAGGACGTCGACCACCTTTTCTTCGCATGCAAGCGCCACTGGAACAAATATACACAATTAATATTGGACTTACAAAGACACGGGGCTGAACTTCCCACCAAATCCAACATCTTCTTCAGAAACAAGAACCGGAAATCTATATAAGCCTCTATAGATTTGCCAAGGAAAATCACATAGATATATGATCCTTGTAATAAATATCTGTACAGGAAAAGTGTTGCTCATGAATTTATAACACAAGATGTAATCCAACTTTACCATAAGAGTTTTAGTTCTAACTTAGCAGGATAACAAGTAAACAGATTATAGGATGAGATTGGTACTCTTAACTAGACAACATAACAAGTAAATCAATTGTTCGATAAGTGTAAATGTATAACCGAATAATACAACATGTAAATCAGTTGTACACTAAGAGTTTTATGCCTAATCTGGCAACGCAATATGTAAACCAAGTGCACTGTAAGAGCTCCATTTTCATTTACTTAGGTTAACATATAAATCAGTCGTATGGTATGAGTTGTATTTTTAAAGGTATAACATAATATGTAAATCTATTGCACCACAAGAGTAGTACTGTTATCCTTGAAATATAAGATGTAAATAAATGCTAGTTTAAGAGTTTTATTTCGAACTTTGTAAATTACCAGGCAAATCAACTATATGTCAAGAATCATATTCCAAAATTAATAATAAAAAGCACGGTAGGAGTTGTACTCCTGGCATCACTACACAATATGTAAACCAAAATATTGTAATGTATTGTATGATATTTTACTGTATTGTAATTGGTTGTATTACAGTATATGGCACTTTATTGCATTGTATTGTCCTGTATCGTATTGTATTGCGCTGTAATGTATTGTATGTTTCGGTATTGTTTTGTTCTGTATTGTATGGTATCGTACTGTAAGAATTGCACCTCTAACCTTGTACCATCAATATGTAAAGGTATTTTTGGCTGTATGGACTCTGTCCTTTTGCCAATAAATAATATAAAAAAAAAAATATATATATAATTATGGGGAGCCTGTTGGGCTTGATTTTGGTATGAGCTTGATACCCAAAGGACACATTGTTGTGTTGGAGCAAAAACATCATTAATCTTGGGTGTTAAAAAAAAAAAACTACCGAAACATGTGTAAAGTAGCCCCGTTTTACGGAAGTCATAACACTGGCGCGTTCACTTCGTAGTTCACATACACAACACAAGAGTGCTGCAATGATTGATAAGTATCAATATTGAACAAAAGTAAAAAACAGTACGCAAAATATTTGTCCACAACCATGAAGTTCAAAATTTTATTTGGCAGAGCTAATGGAATCAAGTGTCAGTCAAGACTATGGCTGCATTGTGTTTCAGTGATCTTTTTTATTTTTTGTTGTACTTACGTTATTTCCTTCAAATTTTTAATCGGCTTAGTTTATGATAGGTTACGTACATTCCCGCGCGACTGTTGTTTCTGTAAGGTTCACCAAATTGTCGGGTTTCTGTGAGAGATGCAGCTGTTTAAATTTTACAGCCACCATAAGATTTTCTTTTCACTTCTTTCGAAATAAAATATTGTGTAATTTTGTTCTCATTAGAGCTAACAATTATTATTTTCATGAAATTCTCCAGCACTATAGGATATAAAGCATCAGGATGTTCATCATCATCAAACCTAATTTCATGTGATAAAAAAAAAAATCACCGCACAAGCAAGCAGACAACTCTTGTGGAACATTAATTTTATGAGTTGCCTTGTGTGTTATTATATTTACATCAACTCTCCTCCACACGTAAGTCATTTGGTGTTTCGTCCGACACAGCTTCAGAAATTATCCGCCTGACTGGTGAATCCCCGCTAATCCCTCTTGCACCATCTGCGGATAGATAGCCTCTGTTCCTTCGCAAATGACTTAGCAGACGCAAGGCATAAAACAGTTTTTTATTTTTGCTTACGGCTTCACGCCTCCCGATGTCGAAATGGTTAGCGGCAGAAGTGGTTTGAGGCAAAGGAACGGAAGGAATTCGGCCATGGATATTCTGCTGGAGTTATTTCACGAATGAATGGAAAACCGAAATCTGGGTAGCAGGACGGGGATTTGAACCCGCGTCCTCCCGAGTGGAAGGCCAGAGCATTATCGCTCACCAACTAAGCTCCGTATGAAGCTGAACCTCTGCTATATCCTTTTCACTCCAATCTACTAACAAGTGTCCTTCCTGTTAATTCATTCTTACATCATTTCATGATTTATCGTTCTTTGTTCTTGTTTACTTCTGTCATTTCCATATAGCTAGGTCACTGTCCAGTTCATAGCTCTAAAATTCTGCAAACCTTTCCATCTCAGACAAATGTATGCTCTCGTCACATGCAATGACTGTTTTGTTTGTTTATTCAAATGGAAAAATTCATGGATGTATTTTGCTATTTACTGGGTGTGATTATTTTAAAATGGTTTTCGTCTTTTAACAGCTTCGCAATGTTTTTTTTTTTTTTTTTTTTTTTTTTTTTTTTTTTTTTTTTTTTTTTTTTTTTTAAAACGTGTATTGATTCTTCAAATCTACATTGTTTTGCTACTGTAGATGTTTTAAGTACTTCTGTTCACCACAGTAAGCACAACACGGGATGGACAAAACATTTAATTAAAACCACTCATGCCCCTGACAGGACTCAAATCGGTGACCCCAGCAATTGTATCTTCTGAAGTAAAATGCGGAATACGCTGTTTAGTATTGTTGTCATATGTTGCGGGACAGTCTATGCAATACCTTATTACAAACAAATACGAATATTTTGACTAACTACTACAGTTTAAAATGCAACGTTCTGCAAGAAGGAAATTTAAGACGGAAATCCTACCACTATTTCTCAGCTAAAAAGTTTGTCTACAATTTTCAATCCAACGGAAGATATTCGAATAGTTCACAAAGCAAATTTTCGATCCAACATTAATTTCGATTCGATTGACTTACGCTCCCGATTTGTTTAAAAATCACGACGTAACACTAAACGGAAGTGGTTTTACATCGCGGTGCAAGTCGTGTCTTTAAGTTGGTGCTCATGAAATTATCTATATTAGCTAAATTCCACATGCCTTGTGCTATAACAAGAACATCTGGAACAGACTGAATTTCAACCTAGCGACAATTTAAACTAATATTGCCGGTGCAAAATAAAAATTATGCAGACACACCTAAACACATGAAATGCATCGCAAATTATATTTCGGGTAAAAACTACGTTGTCTACATCAGAATTCCCAGTTCGCGTAGCATAAATTATCACAATTAATTTCATCATACACTTTCGGTATGAATTGCAACTGCACTAAGCAAGCGTCCATAAATTACGTGCCTGCATTTTGGTCTCTTTCGAACCCCCTTCTGCCTACATATCTTGAAGTGCGTGTTACCTTGAAACCCCTTCCCCCCCACTCCGGTTGTCGAACGTAGCTATTTCCTATTAATTCTAGAAAACAGTTTGTACTGTTTTCTCTTTTAGACTATAATTAAAATTATGGCGTATATAATGAATACGACCGATATTTGCTTTATATACTTTTCTATAATTATAAATATTCTGAATGAAATGTTTTTATTTAAAGGTTTATTTATTTATTTAAAGGTTTATTTAGCCTGGCAAGATTAGGGCTGTCAAGCCTTCTCTTACATCATACCAGGTGTTTACAATAAATAATATACACCTTACACAAACTAACAATATACAACACTTATATACCATTTGGCATAATTTAGGTTCAAGAGCAATACTAACAAAAAATCATCTTAATAATATTTATGAGTAAAATACTAACTAAAATCTTAATAGCATTCGTTCTTAACTAGTTAATAATTTAATGGTATAAAATAATGCTACTGGAAGTTAAAGTCGTAAATGGTACAAACTTAATACTAGTAAAATGAAGAAACAAGACAAACTAATAATAGGGAAGGCAGAATAAGAGGTGGACACTGTATACATCAATATTATTCAGATCAAAAAATTAAGTTATGAATGGAAGGAAAGGTCTTTTAGCTAGTATTCCAATAAGTAATGCTTTTTCAAATGAGTTTTAAATGGGCCGATTTTTGTGGTAGTTCTAATTTTCAGGGGAAGATCATTCCACAGTCTAGCCGCTGAAATGAAGAAGGAATTGGCTAGGGTTTCCGAGCTGTGGGAGTGGATGGTTAGTATGTTTGAGTTCAGGGATCTGGTGTTAATATTATGAGAAAGTCCTAGATATGAGATATTGGAACAAAGGTAGGCGGGAGTTTTCAGATGTATGAGGCGGTGAAGGAGACATAGAGTGTGGAATCGTCGTCGATCCCAAACGCGCAACCACTGCAAGCGGTCGTATGAAGGTGACACTAGACTCTCCTGCAAATGATCAATTATTACAATTATTGGGAAACCCTCTTTCTCAGGTATAGTCAGGGATTTTTTACTTCTTCTTTTCTTCATCATTGTTTAATAATGAAAAAATAGAACAAATTATACATGTTGCGTAAGAACCACTTTTTTGTTTTCTTTTGCTGCAGTAATGTAACCATTGTTTATACAATACCAGGACATGATTCTTTATCCTGCTTAAGAGGTTTTATTAGCTCATTGATGCCGATTTGGATGCTGAAAATCGCTGGAAAAACTTTTCCCACAAGCCTCATAAAGTTTATCGTACAGTGCCATGTTACACAACAATTTGAATTTTAGATAACATTTCAGTGAGAACTAAAGATTCCCTTGACAGAACAAAATTAGAACTGTTTTACCAAAGACCGGTGTGGTGAGATCAAAAGAATACTGTCATTGGCGTGTAAAATACCGTGTGACTTCTGTAAACGAATTTGAGTCTAGGTAGTCGTAGCTAATGTTTTGGTGCGTAATGTACCTCAGCCTGTCGGTTAGTTCAAATGCGCCGGCCTCGTGCGATCCAAACACTATGACCTCAAGTCACACGCATGCATAGCACTGTTAGTATATAGGGTATCTAATTAAATATTTTGTACCCTATTTTAACTAAGATAAATAAAATAAATGAAATGCTACGTAGCTTGGTTCAGAATACTCTCCCCCATGTTGTCCTGCGTAGCTTTCTACTAAACTCCTCCCCCCACCCAGAGTCACGTAGTTAATGGACGCGCCCTAACGCACGCTCATTAAATACAATCACTGTATCGCGATGTAAACTTGACCCCGCGAAACACTTTGCCCCGTGAAGTCGAGAGGCGTAGTGGCGATTTGTTGTGTTTTATCGACCAGTCCGATGACGTGGTCTAAGTTGGTCGAACTTTGTGACCTGGCAGCGTGTCAGCTCGTGCAGGTGGTAGCGCGACAAACTGTCGCCAGAGGCGCACGTGTCGCCTGGTCAGGACGCTAACCGGCAAACATTGCGAAACACAACGGCGGAGCCAGCAAACACGATGGAGAAATCCTCACTGCACATCCACTCTGAAAACCAGCTCGTGCAATTTACTCGACTTGATGTGCTACCAAAATAACTAATCGAGTAACCCTCCAGGAAAAAAGACACTCAACCTATTTCAGTCGTTTACCAATCAACTGTTCGGAATGAAGCAGAAGTAGATAAAAGCGTGGACAAATGCGCTATTACTAAACCCCATCTCAACAGAAAGTTTTGAAATACTTTAAAAGCCATTTGATGTCAAAATATTGTGGGACATAAGCGTTTACAAATTAAGTATAGCCTTCTAACATGGATGAGACCATTTAGAGAGTGAACCTCCTCATCCAAACACATCCACAAGAGAAACATTTATTTATTTATTATTTCTCAAGGAGTGTACCAGAAATGTAGTGAGAGCACATTAAAAGTTGGATGACTGTAATAAGAAATATCAGAATTGAAATTAGTTGTTTTATTTTAAGTTATATATTGTAAACTAAATCTGAACCGGCCTCAAGTATGGAATATACGTGTATCTTTCTTTAAAATCTAGATACTCAAGATTTTCATCAAAGTATCATTTAAACTTTATTTGTCAACATTTATCCTCTTCTGTTTAAGCAAAATACTTTCCTGCTGCATGGAATGATATTAATGTTTTAGCTATAACATACAGTTGAAACATATTACTTCAAAATATTTTAGCGTTACTCCACGGTTCACATTGTGGCATTTTCATTGCGGTAAATGTGTTTTTTCGGCATAAGTATGAAAGGAAATATATATTTTTTTAAAAAAAGAACTTAGCGTTTAAACTGTAAAAGATAGTTAAAAACTGTAATAGATTGACATAGGAAATTTGTGTAAATGAACTAAAGTAAATGAAACACATGGTGGTAGCCTCTCTATTTAATGTTTAATACGTGTAAATGATTCTCACCGAATATCGTCAACTGGAAGTCCCTATCAATGCATCCGTATTTAATTCATGTGATAGGAAATTTGGTGTGCTGTTGTGGATGTTGAGAAACATAATCCGAAAAAAAACGAAGAAAATTTTGCAGTGATGTGTGCGTTTACGAATGCGTATCCAAAGCCAAAATAAGTATCAGTATCATTGCATGAAATTTATTCTGAATGAAAACAAATGCGTGAAAATTGAATATTTGCTACGGAGTTAATATGGAGTAAAATATTTACATGCTGGCGCCATTAAATATTAATAGAAAATTATAAAGATCTTTCGAACGATTTTGAACTACGTATATTATTGATTGGTTACTTTAGCACAGAGTTCCTCAACCCGTGGTCCGCGAAGATGGTTAAAATGGTCCGCAGGCAAATTGTTATAAATTTAGATATTGTATTCGTGCTGTGTAAAGCCATAAGCGAATATAAGCTATAAGCCCAACTTTTAAAAAGCCATGAATATTTCAATGACCAGGCTAAAATCCTGCATTTCCTGGATGAGGATAATACAACATTGTTCCTACAACAACCTAATCATTTCAATTTAGCATTAAAAAGACTGATGTTCGTGTAAGGATTAAGTAAATGGCCGTTTTCCGAGACCCATGTAGTAGGATTGAGGTTGCACGATAGGTGATAGGGTTGGCAACACAAAAATAAAAAGTGTGAGATTTAGTGTCTATTACTTTATTTCGTACGTGCATGTTGGTTAAATAGTGCAGCATCCAGCTCATAGTAACGTTATTATTCATTTGGTTACTAAATATTAAAAATCTCGTCAGTATGTATTTAACTTACAATAGTTCACTTCCAGTTTCGTGACTGTTTTTCCGTAGGAATTCAAAACATTCTTTTAGATTTTTAAATAATAATGGGTTGTAAGGGGTATGTATAAATGAAGAGGTTAGCACAGGATAGGAAGGGATGGAGGATTGCATCAAACCAGTCGAAAGACTAACGACAGCAAATAATAATAATAATAATGTTACAATAAAATATGTTCCAGACGTTAATAATGCAGACATAGATAAAAGTTGCACCTCTGTAAGTTAGTGGTTCGCAGTATTATTTTTGACAATTTACTCGGTTGAGAAATGGTGTTTTAACACATCATGAAAAGTTATCATATGGTAGCGGTGAAAACCAGAGCTAAGATGAAGGAAATCATAAGCCGGAGCACGACTGTTAAGGTGGTGGCAGTGCTGGATACCAGGAAGGTTGAGACACCTGCTGGCTGCTTTCTCCGGGGTTTCCCTCCTCGCCAATGCCACCAGCATCCTCCTTCCTGCTCAAACGCTTTCGCCCACGCACAAGCGACGGCTGTCCTTACAGGTGCCCAGGACACACCTCTGATCTGGCTTTTCCCAAACAGGACATTCATTGTGTTTGATGGAAGCTCCACAGCTTCTCAGTAATCATATTTGTCATTTCAAATGCTATTTTAGTGCGTAATAAAATACACAGATGCAAAAACACTTACCACACCAAACGCGAAGGAAAGGTTCTGTCATTCAATAGTCAGTGTGGATTGTAAGTGAAGAGGATGTACATTCAAGCGAGGAAAAACTCGTTATGAGTAAGTATATTGCAAATAAAGGGGTTAAAACAATTCGAACTTTCTGAAAGACCTTCAATAGATTTCAGTGAGGAAACTTTCTCAGGCTCTCAAATGTTGACACATTTATCCCACCGTCTACATCGGCAAAGAAAATACAACGCATTTATCAAGTAATACGTAGATCTGTGTCACCAGAAACATTAATAAAAAATTGAAATCATAGAAAATATAACCGTATTCAATTCATTTGCCTCATATTTCTTTTGAGAAAGATCTTCAACTAACTATACACTGTTTAAATAAGAACTATCAGGAATATAATGTTAGAAGATTGGCCGAGAAGACTGAGGTTATGGCATTTTGAGGAAAGTCCTAGTAAGATAAAAAAAAAAAGTTAAATAAAGAAACATATAATAGATCACGTTTCGCATTTCAATCACTTGGTATGATATACAACTTATCGGTATGACCATGATTTGAGAAATAAAGAATAAAAAAACGAGGAAAGATTTGATAAATTTATAGCTGCACCTGTGTTAAGATATTGTAATGAAATCTGGCGAATAGCCAGATCTAATTACCAAAGAATGCTGTTTACAGAGATGAAATTTTTAAGACGAACGAAGGGTTTCTCACGAAAACATCAAATAACAAAGAAATGTAGTAACATATGTTTTGTTAATAACCAGATCGCAATGCGAAGATAAATTTATTCAACAAACAACTACTTTCAAGACAGATGTGTGAGTGCGATCTGAAGTGAATATGGAACAAGCTTAGAGCCTAATACATAAACTGAAGAAATAGTTTTGAATCAATAATACATTATACTTCAAATCAGCACCTCTTGTGCTACAGGTGCTATTTTGAATATATAATTGGAAATTCAAATTTGAGCCCCAAATTACCATAGGTATAAAGTATTGAGCCACATTTCATTACCTCAGGCCACTTTACGTTCGGCTAATTGGATTTATTTTACGATTTCTGCAACGAACTGCTCTTGCTTAGTTTGGCGTTTTGCCCAACTGTCAGTTTGCAGTGCGAGCAATTCGACCCCAACAGCACCTTGCGCTATTGGCATGGAATCTTTCTTGCACACTCATCATTTGATCAATCGAGATTTGAACCCAGAAGACATGGAGCGTAACTACTAAGCTACCGGACTACTTAAATGAGATAATGGAAGAAAAATTTGGACGGATAGAGGAGGATTGATTGGCTAATTCCAAAATTAAATCCAGTGAACATGAACAACAACTGGAATCTCAACACGTAAGTACATTTCCAAATCATTACATTAGCTCATAATCACACTGGAATACTTTTTTTTTAAATAATGTTGCTGAATATATAGGTAGTCTGTTTTTTCGTTTCTAGTATTCCACATGGTTAGGTAAAAGCCTGAACTGTTCGCACATATGTGGCGATACGAACATAATGTTTGCTGACATTAAGAATTAGCTGCTTCCAAAACTTTTTTGCTGAAATCTTTCTCCATACTCTTCATGGATGGTTGTAGGAGTACTAGCACTAAATAGTATTCTAACATTTTTACTGCGCTTAAAAAAATAAAAAAGAAGTTACACAGTCAAAATAAAAAAAAAAAAAAAACGGAAAGTGTATATCAATTAATGTTTAGTATTTTCGGAAAGGAAACACGTAAATGTACTTTAATTCAAGAACACTGCATATTTTTTGTCGCACCACATTATCTCTTGAATTACCTTTTTTTTCGCGGTAAGTTGATTAATCTAGTTTAGCTTGTAGTCCTCGGGTGGTACCAAGTTTACAGTAATTTTTCTGCAATGCAATCGATTAAGGAACACTAAATAAACCGATGCCCAGTAAGCATTTCGTTTTGACAATCGTCATTGCTGACGCGTGACTGGTTTCCCAGAGAGTGGAGGTGTTATTCTGCCTAGCGTCAGCTAAGAAAACGGACAAATACGATTGACTCTCGGCAACCAGTCATGTGCAGAAACCTACTATTGAATGTAATTAACATGTAATCAATTAGTAGGAATTCTGACAGTAATTATTTTAATAACCCGGTAACTCAGCGTTTAACTGCACAAGATACAAATACGATTTTCTTCAATTAAATGTGCTTACATGACGTTGTCTTCTTTACGTATATTCAATTTACTCATTCAACATGTGACTTTTTGGAAAAAAATATATGTTAAATAAAATTTCCTCATTCACATTTAACTGCAATCCAAATAGAAACCTACTGACACTATATCTTTTATTATAGCCATGTAATATACATTTTAGACCAAGTTTCCAACTCTAACCGTTTTTGAGCAACATAACATGAAGACTTGTGTGCGAACTATGAATAAAAAAAAGACTACCAAAGCAAGCGCTATTCCACAATCAATATAACCAGTAGCAATAATCTCCATTCAAATTATAAAACACAACAAAAATATTGTCACACTAAAGCTTCTCAGAATTACTGTTCGTTTATTTACAATAAAAGCCTTTTTGTTGGGATATTGGAAATATCATTGATTGGACTTAAATGTTGAAATTAACCTCATGAATATAAATTTTCTACAACTCATTTAACTACTTTAAGTAAAACAATTAAACTTACTGGAATATTCTGATATTAAATTATATGCATTAACATGTTAATGTTAAATAACGAGATTTTCTTGAATTGTAGTCATTCGTTGTAAGTAGATGACAGGAATTTTCCACTTTATGTAGCTCAAGAGATTATTCTATTAAAACAATCTCAGACATAGTTACTCTACACCTAAATTTGAAGAAAATGTTTTCCTCTGTGATCTATCGGTTGCTTATAATTCGTAAATCCTTTGAAATTTATTATTCTTCTGCAAACAACGCAGTAAATATTTTTAAGTGAATATTTTATGAAATATTAAGAATTTTCATTTCATTATAGAAATCAAATAATCTACATATATAATGATTTTTTCCATAACTAATTTGATAAAGTGCTTGTTCAATTTATGCTGCCAGCAAAACATTGAATTAATAGCTTATTTTTAACAACTGATCAAGTTTACTAATGAAAGTGATGAAAGTAGAAATTTTCAATCCATAAAAAAAAAATCTAAATTTTTTATTTACTTCAACAAAAATTTAATTAAAATCAACTGGCAGACATTGAACACTACCCAATATCAGGTAAGGGATAGAAAGAAACAAGACACTCTAAATAAAATTATAGTAACAATTTATTAATTATCACTTTACAAAAAATATTTTGTTAATAGTCACTTCATTCAGTGTTAATTTTTTATATTTCATAAACATTCTCTATTATATACACATTAAAACATACACTTACACATATTTGTACAAGAAATTAAACAACTAACATCACAGACAACGATAAAAGTAATACTTGATTGGAAAAGTGTCTACAGAACTTGACAAGATTTCAATTTACAAATATTTGCAAGAAAGAGACCAAAATGCATTTTTTTCCTACTTAATAAATAAACAACTGTTATTTGTGAATACGGTCACTTTCTTGTAGGAAGAAATAAAGACAAAAAAACATTAACAAGATCACTACTGATGTCTTTCCCATTGCACGAGTAATCAACAACTTTTCCAAATCTATATCAGTCGAATCTAAATTTCTGAGGCTACCCCATTAGAGTCCTCAACGTTCATTTTAGATTAAAGTTCTGTTCAGTCTTGATCTGGCGGCAGGAGGAAAAAAAAAAAAAAAAAAAAGCCGCACGCTTCGTCCGCATAAGGAACATGTGGAGTATTGTCATGTTAGGAGGTCCCCGTGGGGATGGCGAGATCAGCACGCCACGGATAGCGTCGTGGCGTCCTGGGACGCCGCCGTGCTCGGAGACGCCGTAGCGGCGCTGCTGCTGGGCATAGTCTGCAACGAGAGAAACAAGACCACACGTCACACAGCTGTTGCAACAGGAAGGAGCTAGCGGGCATGTAAAAACCTTCAAAGTCCCACATAATAAATAAATCTAAACGTATGTGAACATTTCACATTCTTGATAATAATAGAAAATTATCATTGCAAAAAAAAGAAGGAAAAAATGCTTGAACAAAGCTAATACTATTAACACTAAACAAGAGTTTCCACGTTTCATACGTTCAACTACTGATTAGTTTGTTAAAGGAATAAAAACTACATCTCACAAAAATAAAACGCATGGAACAATGCTAAAAACTCATTATGAAAGAATTCGACAAAAATAGCGAAAAGGAACTGCAACGTTAACAGTGACTCATTATTATCAGGAAAAAATTTGAAGAAATCTGGCTCTAGAGGAAGCACAGCTGCAATATCGGTCGCGCAGAGTGGGCGAATTCGCGTGGCGAAGTGTATCGGCCGTTTTCTTTTTGTGTCGGTCGGTTTTTCCGGCGGCGGTCGTGACGAGAAAGCCACCTGGGCCACGGCGGGCCAGCCAGGCCGCAGCTGTCAGCCCAGGTGTGCACCGGATGCTGACGGAGACAAGAAGCGAACGGACTGCACGTGTGGGCCTCGAAAAACGACACTACTTGTCGCAACCAACATCTAGCGCCACACAGTTCCGTAACACAACACACGAGCACGTGAGGAGGCTTTTAAATTAGGATTCTCTGAAGGGAATGTCAATGACTAAATCTCATAATAACGGATACTAATTTTTTTAAAATATATACTGTACCGCAAAGTACTAGTTGCATGTCATAAAATGCAACAATGCATAAGTGAATATTTCATGGTAAGGCATTATGTAAAGCTGATAGTTTTAAAACAGTTACAGACGAAACATTTGAAAGTTCTATGGAATCACTTCGTCTATTAACACTTCGATAACAGCATTATTGTTACAATATTTACATGTTTCCTGCAGCTAAGAACATAAACTTTAAGATAAACTGAACCGAAAGAAAGCGAACTTCTCATTTTGAGGATACGCGCATGACTTTGGAGATAAAGTTATATCATTTATACCGCCCACATATTACCTGGAACACGTCCGCAAAAAACTGAAGCAGTAAATCTGAATGAAGCAATCTTTAAAATTACTATGATCTTACAGACATTTTGTAAAATAGCTATATTATTTTTAACGCCCACAAATTACTATCTGGAACACGTCCGCAAAAAACTGAGGCAGTAAATTACTATGATCTCACAGACATTTTATAAAAAGGTATAATCGATAAGAAAACAAAGGTAAGAATTTTAATATAAACATCGCTGCGCAAACCGATATTTTTGCCGAACATCAACCACTGAAGAAGCAAATGCTAGGAATCTTGCAAACTGTACGGGCAAAGCATTTCGAACTCACCGTGGACGAAGACTGCGAATCGGCAGTTGTTGCTGCGGCCTCAGACCTCGCCGCATCCGCGGACTCGACCGGCATCTGCAGGCAGTACTGTAGGTCGCAGATGTAGTCGATGACGCTCTGGATGACTTCCAGCTTGGACAGGCGCCGGTTGGTGGGTTGCGAAGGCAGCAGTTGCCTCAGCTTGCTGAGGTACGCCTGCACTTCGTGGTCGTCGCTGCGGCGTTGCTTGGTGGTCGCCCCGCCGTGGACGCGGTCTGCGGAGCTCCTCTGCGGTGCGCACACTGCTGTCGCGGACTTCATGTTAGCGAGATGTACGTATCAGCTTCAACGAAACGATCACTACGAGAGTTCCTGACGGAATGTCCCCACTACGCCTCCGCAGCTCGTTTTATAGCCTGACCTTCCGCCGCCCCCCACCACCGGCGCCAGACGGTCGGCGCACGTGAGGTCCCGGCCAATTGTAGGGGGCCGCCCCTCCACCGCCGCCCATTCTCACGACTTATTCCCCCTCCCTCCCGCCGAGTTGCGCTCGTATTCAGACACCAGGTGTTCTGGAGGCTGTCAAATTCCTAACCTTCCCACAGTTCGAGCGTTTCTAAAGAAGCGGCGGCGACTTAAAAAATTCCAAAGAAGCTGGCAGCGATCTTTGGAGGGAGAAAACGTGGAATGGCCGGAACAGTGGCCTGCGGCCTTTGTGCCGGCCACATGTCGTGCAACACAGCCGTGGCTTTCTCACGCCACGGTTCGCAGCGATTTTTGTGCTGCCACCGCAGCAAAATAGTTGTAACTTAATCACCATTTCTGTTAACCGCAACTTCATTATTTGTTCTATTCCCATTCTTGTCTATTAAACTTCAGATTGAAGGAATCGTTCACACATTACACGCAACTCAAAACTTATCATTTGCGGTATCTGTATTTCGAAAAGGATAAGATTCTGTTGTTGAAGATTTCCCAGATTACTTCAAATCTAGGAAATTTCAGCAGTTGTGTTTTGTAGTCATAAGCTTAGCAGTCAGACACTGAACAGTGGAAACTGCGAAGATAGATATAGACCCTACATTTGTTGGACCATCGGTGATTGCACCGAAGAACTCATATGGCTCCAAATTTCAGTTGATTCTAACCAAAATCCTGTGAAAATTCAAAATTCGCGAATATTTTATCCTACAATCCAGAGGTTACTTATAGCATTCACTGTGAGTTTATTTATCATTTCAACATGTGACAGTGTATGGTCGAGAACTCTATACAACCCTCCTCACGCTCATTTCCCGCGCTCGGAGGGTTGCCTTCCTCAAGGCGCTCGGACCTTAACCTAACACGACGTACGTGATGAAAGGTAGTTATTTCTGTTTACAGTGAATTTAAAGGGTAATTTTATCCAGAGGCAGCCCGAGATATCATAAGAAGCAGCCATCTACTTTATTTCTGGTGTAGTAAGCCGCTGCTTTGGTTTTAAAAAGCTTAACTGCTTGTGTGATTTTCAAAATTTCTTGCCATTAAATGAACGTTCTCGCGAATATCAGCTTCAGTGACGTTTGTATATCTCAAAATATCAGATTTTCTTGTACAGGTTTCTATTTAATGAAATTTACTGATGTATACTATGGCACAATATGATCCCAATCATGAGTGCAAGGAATTTTCTTCAAAGTTTGTGTTATTTTAATTTTTTATCTTTCTTCCTTTTATATACTGTATGATGTTTGCCGTTTCAACTATATATATATATACTAATATTATAAATGCCAAAGCAATGTCTCTGTGTCTGTTTGTTATGTTTTCACGGCTGAACCGTAATACTATGTATCGTTAGGAAGGAAATAGGCTACATTTTTCGGGATAAATAACACATTACGTCACGAAATTTTGAAAACTAAGCAATCGGTGACGGACAGACGGATAGTGTGTGTATGTGTTTGTAATTTTATATCGGTCACTCCTGCTTTGTTACTCTCGCAGTCAATTTGTGTATTATCTGTTGATAAATCTTCATGATACAGGTTCAACGGTAGAATGGTATGGTGATGGCCTCCCCTCCATATTAAGCCGACTCCGCGTTTCTTGGGATATCTATTATGTAACTTACAACTCTCTATATCAAATTCTAGCAGTAAAATTCTAATCCCACGCGTACGAAGTCGCAGATAAAAGTTAGTATGTACATAATTGAAGTTTGTACGGATTGTACAAATAGGTATCGAATAATATGCATTGGATCGAGCGTGGTAGGAGAGTAGTTAACTCTCTGGTCTCACATTCGGGAGGTGGGAATCTAGATTTCGGTTTCATGGTTTCCCCAAATCACTCCAGGCGAATGACGGGATACTTCTTCCAAAAGGCCATGGCCGAATTATTTCCCGTTCCTTGTCCCCAGTCCCATCCCGCCTCTAATGACCTCGACGTCGACAAGGCGTAAAGCCATAAGTGAAAAAAATGTCTATTTTAATTATCATTTCGCTTGTAACTACACATCAATATATGATCCCAACAGCTTTTACAAAGAACGGAAGTAGTTTATGTTTTGTAACTCATTAAATTTAGTAATTACATGTGACAGGCTAAACGTTTTTGTGTATGAGCTACGTGTTGATTTGCTTTTAATCATTAAATATTAACGTAATTTTTTTCAAAATATCCATCATTCCGCTCATTAAGACACCTCTAGCATGGCTTTATACGTAAGTACCGTGCAGTGTTATTACGTGTAACCTTGTTAGTTGTTGGTATAGCTGCGATCGTTGGCTGTCTGTTGTCCGTTGCCGGCGGTGCAGCTGTGATGCGGAGCCATTGTGCCCTCGTGAGCCCAGCTGGGGACGGTTCCCACACCAAACACCTGTACTCGCGCTCCCCACCCAACCGTCGACAACACACACGTGCGAAAATAGCGCCAACGGTGACTTGCAATGTCGCCGAAGTAATTCACAGACACCTGGCGTTACATTCGGAAGCGAAACTGGTAATCACTTTTGCGGCACTGAAAGGATTTTGTGCATATTTCACCTCTCACTAAAGATACATCGTTTGGAAAATCATTACAGATTTGTGAATTGATATGCGATTGGTAACACTATGTCGTATTAGAGGACCGAAACCACTAGATATATGGACGTGACATGGGTATTTCTCAACGAAATATAAACACATTACACCTTTCATTAGTTTTTTGTAAACGACTAGCTGTTACCCGCGACTTCATACGTGTTGGCTGAACATTGTGTTGCTAAAGCTGGATATAATCCGTATTTATACTACATAATAATTTGTAACTGTACATGAAATTTATGTAAAACTAATTTCGCATTTATGATATACGTGTAGGTTGAGCATAACTAGGCCTTTCCCCAGGGTATTGTGATAGGGCCTCTGTTGTTTCTCATATGCATTAATAAATTATGCGACGTAATAATGAGAAAAATACTATTTGCTGATGATGCTATTATTTATGGTGAAATAAAAACCCAAGACGACTGCGCTTTGTTACAAGCCGATATTATTAAAATAATCGCTTGTTGCAAAGACTGACAGCTGGAGTTAAACGCTAAAAGTGCCAAGTCTTGCATATAAGTAAAATAGCGATACCATTTAGCTCTGAATATAAAATTAATGGCACTCTCCTTAAAACGGTAGATTCCGCTAAACACCTATATGTAACAGTTTGAAATAATTTGTTGTCGAATGAACATATTGAGAAGGTAATTGGGAAAGCAAATCATATGCTCCGATTTCTAGGTCGTAATCTAAAACAATGAACAGCGGAAGTTAAATCGATTGCATCCAAAGCTCTGTTGCGTCCTCTCTTAGATTATTATTGTTCTGTATGGGGTTCCTATCAAAAGGGGTTAATTAATGGATGCATTGGAGAAGAGCCGCCCGATTCGTAACAGGTATATATAATGAAGGGAAAGCGTAAATGCGATGCTGAATGAGTTGGTCTAGGAAAACCTGGAACGCCAAAGGCGTTGTTCTCAGCAGAAGATGATTGAAAAATTCACGACTGACCTATTTCAGGATGACAGGAAACACATATTAATTACTACCAGCTACATTCCTATCTAGGAATGACAGAGAAAATAAGATAAGAAAAATCAGAGCCAGAATCGATTCATTTCTAAACTCTTTTTTTTCCACGAGCGATTAGGGAGTGGAATAGGAATCTATAAACGCCTCCGGCCATCCTGATCTGGGTGTTCCATGGTTTTCCCAGACTGCTCCAGGTTCTTAAAAATAGCCTGAGGGCGCCTCCTGCCATATCCCGTATACACCTTCCTATATACAAATGGTTACGCATAAGGATTGGTGTAATGCAACCTCCGCCATCCACTTTTAGTGATGCGCGGAGTAATAATAAAAAGGGAGTCATTATTGTTGAAGCTTTTACATTTACAAAAAAATTTTGCAGATAATTCACAGAAAAACGAAAAAACAGCTTCAGGAAAGCTAGGAAAGTTTGTCACAGAAATCATTTAATTTATGTTAGTATACTCCATTTAATATAAATTGAAAGTAAAAACGGAAAACCAAATTATCCCGTATGTGTACGTCTTATCCTTTCAATCAATGTCGGATGATACCCTGGACGTCAGGAAATTGAGAACAAACATTATTTTTGAATTACGCCCCGGTAGTGTAAGTATGATTCTACTCCTAGTGTTAAAGGCACTCTACGTCTTTGTTGAACTACTATTCACTCGGGATATCATTTATAATTTTAAATATGATTTATTGAACGATGACCAAATTATTTGTGATTACATTTCTCTTAAAGTTTTCAGACTTCTACACATGGGTGCCGGTCACCTTTCGGATAGTTTTAAAAATTTCATTACTAGATATGTTGTTTATCCCCAAAATAGTATCCTGTGTCCTCTCTAATGATACGTAGTATTTCCTTTTCAAATTTCATCCAGATCGGTTTTGCCGTTTAATCGTTAAGACGTAACAGACAGAAAGATAGAGTTACTTTCGCATTTATAATACAGGGCGTTCGCCGGAAAACGCTACCCTCCCAGTCTGTTGCCGTCGGCAACTTGCTCGGTCAGTCACGCCAGCAGTTTCCGCCAACCGGCACCGTGAATCACCGCACTGTTTAACACCTCCGCTGCCCCAACAGTGCATTGCAGTGACCCTTACATTGTTAAGAACGGTTTCTTTGCATTGTAGATAGTTTGTGACTTCAGTCTCTTATTAATCAGTGTTGTGAATAAACGTTTCTTTGAGGTTTGGCTGGTTTGGGGCTTCATACTCTTATTAATCTGTACCGTGTTTGAGTGTGAGTAAAATTATGGTACGTTACAGTTTGCAACAAAGAATATTTCTCTACGATACAAATGTGAAGAAGAAGTCGTTTAAAAAGTGTCGCAGTAAATTTCGTCGCGAATTTCCTGGCGCTTTACTGCCAGCTAAATCAACAATTCTGCGTCTGGTTAAAAAAGTAAGAGAAACGGGTTCATTTTTTAACAAAAAGGGACTGTCGGACAACCGTATTCTCACAGAGGAGAAAATTGACGATATCGCTTTTCGACTAGAACAGTGACCCAAAAAATCATTAAGTCAGTTAGGGCAGCGTGTGTCTCGAAATATGTTCAGAAGATGTGAAATGTGCATTACACAAGAGGGTCAACACTTCCAGCATCTTTTATAAGGTAATATAATGAATTACGTCACATTTAAATGCTTAGCACACAAGTTTATGAAGTTTATGAAGCGTAATTATTATGAAATAGTCCGCGGCCGACGGTCGAACAATGCCGGAAACTGAGCGCTCGCTCGCCGGGAGCAGTTTCTTCCTTGTAGCGCTAACAGTGGGTTGCGTTTCCCGGCGAACGCCCTGCATTACTAGTACTAGGATGGGTTCACTTGGAGGTCTGTAACATCATCGCAGTATAATTTAAACATACATATCTAAAATATTGAACACTATGTATCATTTCTTTAGATATAACAATAATAATAACATAAAAGTGTTTTAGGAAAGGTTAATTTCTATTTAACACTCTGCTGGAATTGTTAGGTAAAGATCGACTGTTAAGAAAACTAACGTAAGGTTTCGATATGTCTTTGTGCACACAAGACAACTGATCGATTCGTTCTCGATATATGAAAAAAAGACAATTGAATACAATAAATTACTTTACATTAATAACAATGTTTGAAAACTGTATCTTTTCAAAGTGGAAAACTATTTTTAAAGTCAACATGAGGCTGTTATCAGCTGACTTAAAATTACACTGGACAGACCCGGAATAAACAAGAGCGGGTGTGACCCTGATAACCCCGACGTCGACGAAGCGTGTAGTGTGTGCTCTGTTATGGCTACAAACAGTAGAGCCGACTCGCAAGAAGCTACCACAATAATAGCCAACACCGAAATACGTCTTACTATTAACGAAAAACACTTATTATTTCCTATAGGCAGAAGTACTGTTTGGCTGGAGACCATATTTTGACCTATTTTAAAACAATTGCTCGTTATTTTGTAATTAGCAGATAAAACGTTCATTGTGGTGAGAGAAAGAAGGGCTAGATATTATTATTATTATTATTATTTTTACAAGAAGGGCTAGATATTATTATTATTTTTTTTTTACAAGAACTAGTAGGGCGCTAATGACCCCGTCGTCGACGCGCCCTAAAACCTAAATAACAACAACAACAACAACAAGAACTAGTAATAAATATTTTGCGCTTGCAACAAAACGTTAACTATACCTCTAGAGTGAATTTTGTCAACATTTTTTGTTTCATAACGTTCAGTAAAGTTTAGCATTAGGCGAAGAGTGGATAGAGTTGCAGGTGTATGATCAAATAAAAGCGGTTCACGATCTGGTAAGAGATCATTTTATATGAGTGGGTAGATCTGTGCCACCGTAAAAGGAATTTTGATCTAATAGTGCGAAGCATAGGGACAAATACAGCTTGGAATAGACAACTTGGGTTCTACATGCTTCTTAGTTCTCTTATTCTCTTTCTGGCATTGCGCGAGACACTAACCTGGAGCAATCTGATCACATGATTATTAACTTAGTCACTTTTAAATGCACTTCATAACTACCGATATGAATCTGAAGTGAGAGAATTTCCTGTCGCCCTTTGTTATGTTAGGATATCCGAACTGGTTAAGTCTATTGTTTTAGTTTCTTCAACATGAATACAGTTTTCATCTGACCCTCTTGCTAGGCTTGCCAAGAAATTGTGGCTGGATCCATACTGCAAAGGAGTGCTGAGAAGTCATGTTCTGACTCGTCGATAAATCAGTTTTATACAGTATATATAGAGAGATATTGAAATTGAGAAAAGAATCCCAGTACCGAATATGTTTGGAGATTCAGAATCATTTCGTTACCTACAGTTTTGTTATCCAGTGTTTGGCATTTATCGATTAAGAGAATCGTACCAGGTATTTTAGACAATAAAAAGTTTTATTCTAAAAGTTATCATATTTAACTGGCTCGGTAGTAGTTTAAGAAATAAAAATTAATGGTGACTGATGGAGACTGGAAACAGTCACACTCTCGGAAGTAGTTTCTCGAATTTATTATTTTTATTTTAATACGATTGTACATTTCCTCTCTATGTGCTTGGATGTTTAATGTAATACTTTATCATAGTTTTCTGCACCGAGGTTCCATGCACCTGGTCATGTGATCTATTAGCTGGCCGTTAGGTTATAAAGATGTAACAGGTAAAGCAGAGGTTGAAACTTGCACTCTTTCTACCGTGTGCTTAGAAAAGTGACAAAGAGAGAGAAAAAACCGCTTCGTGCTTCATATGAAGTAGAAACGATATATTAATAATTAATTGTATTATCCAAGAAGTCAAATTACATCAGGTGGGGCGAGCAGAAAGATAGAAATTAAATTAACACTTGATAAGACAACCTTTCTTCAAATATGTTTGCTTTAGAGAAGTGAACGTTAATTACACTTTTCTGTCAAAGTGAAGTTTCAGTAAAATTGAAATCAACTGCTGCAGTTTTATCAACTGACATGATCAGCATTTAACAGGTGAAACAAGTAACTCCAGAAGTGCCCACTTTCTGGAATTTTCAGGACCAAAATTTTTAAATAAACGGTACACTAAAAAAAAAAAGAAAAATGCAGCCGAGGCAGGAGTGTAGTGAGATGAGATAAGTCGCGGCGCCGGGCAGTCTGTCAGGGTCAGAGGTCATCTTTATCGCTTCCTCTGCGCCGCTATTCTAGTCTCGCCAACTCTCATTCACACGTGTGTACTGAGTCAGCATTTTTATCTTCATGTTTAAGTATCACTAGGACTCTAAATAATTTTGGAATGAAAACCTTGTGGATTATTAGTGACTTGAGCTTAGCGCCTTCGTAATTTCTATTTGTGTTTTATTCAAGAATTTTGGTTAAGATCTTCTCTTTAACAAATCACATTATTTACGTATCAAAATATTTTACATGATATTAAAAATAGAGGTAAATCATCACGCTTCTAGGATAATCGAAGTCGTTTAGAGAAAATTTACTTTTGTTAATTAACTCAATTGACAAAAAACTACATTGAAAAACGTTGATTTACTTTTTCCTCAAAATTTTATGTGTGGCATTTTCCGATGATGTATATTAATCGATATTCAGTCTAATGTGTTTATCAGAGTAATTATTTGATAAAAGTACTTCCACTGGGATTTTGTGAGCTTAAACTGAGTTTAGCGTGAATATGTTTCATATCTGCACATACGTTACAGCAGAATGCCGTAAATGCTGCAGGTAGCAACCATGTTATTACTCTGTTTTCTTATCGAATGTCAATAACAGTCCACTTGCTTCTGGCAGAAATCAGTCAGTTGCCGTAAAATATTTCATTGCAAATTAATCTTTTAGAACAAGGGTGGCCAACATGCGGCCTGCCGGCCACATGCGCCCCATCTTGAATATTTTTCTGGCCCACGAGATTCATGACACTTTCACAAAATATATTCATTTTATAATGGCCAAAGTAGTGAAAACCTATCTATTAAAAAATACACTATTTGTGCATCCATATTTTCAAAATTTATTTCATTTATATTTATATATTTCTTATATACTCGTATTATTTTTAGTGTTATGTATTACATTAAAATATGCGTTTAGTATCATTATTATTATATTATCTATGTTTACATGTAAGAATAATAGTAAACACAATAATAATAACTCATTATGTTTCAACTTTTCATTCAAAAAAATTTCTATAGTGGGTCTAAATCTAATATGGAGATATATCATTTTATATGCGGCTCGTGATGGTATGATGCATTTCCAAAGTGGCCCGCAAGATCATTTGGGTTGGCCACCCCTGGGTTAGAAGTTGTCTGTATCAGTTATTATATGATCAGAAAACCGTGTTGTAGAGTTGGCTTGTGTCCACTAAGAATAAATCGGACGCATATCAGTTTTTAATGATTAATCATGCTAAGGAGATAACAAAAAAACTAAATTATTTATCATAAAAGATAAAGATTAGTAGATTGTTCATTGTTTGTAACATATATAAATAACTTGTTTGGCGTTTTATAGTTGTACTTTTACACTGGGGCACTGTACAATACTTTGCTTAACTAAAGAACATTTGTCATCTGCCATATACATACACGACTGCTTTGTTTACGTTCGTGAGGTGTGACGTCATTCAAGAAGCCATGACAGTCTTGAGCGTTTTCGCGGCAAATTTAAATTGTTTTTTTAAAATGCAAAATACATAATGTAAATGTTCGATTTTTAAAAAAATAATACGTTTTTTGAGAAATAGAGATACTAAGGTAAAATATTAACCTATTTTTCAAATTTAGTCAGCTAGCCAGTTATGAGTGGTTGCATTCCGTATCTAAAAAGTAACTGCAAGAAGCTGGCGTAGTCATTTCTATACACCTCAGTTATAGACCGAGTTGTAAGTTGGAATATCGAGAATGGTAACAAGGAATACAAATTCTGCTAGATGTTACTCGGAAACTGGGGACTATTATTTGAAATAATACAACTTGTGTTGTATAGGATGGAACATTGTTTTAGCCGATGTACTTCCCGGCTTAATTCAGTAAGGTGATTTACAAATCAGTAAGAATATTCTTTCAGATATTGTAGTACGATTGTTATCGGTGACTTTGGTTCGCAGAAGTAGAAGAGAATTAATTATGTAAAATTGATAATGTCGAGGCAGCGTGGAATAAGTATGAATTCCCTCACAAAATACTTTAAAGTTTCTTGCGTGTGGAAGGTAATATCGCTTGCTATCGTCGTCAGAGTTTTCACAACAAGTTACAGAAAATTGAACCGTCATTTATTGATAAAACCTACAGATTACTTCCTTGTGGCCAAAACTTCATTGAAAATTACGTAACAGTATAAGAGTAAATACATCCTTACTTGGGAACCTCGTAATACTATCGTCTATAATAATCACTAAGAGACATCAAAAGAATCAAATAGTAAACAGGCAGATATTAAATTGTGAACTATCGAACAAGGGATGGTTGTCCACTACTGTTGGAAATACGCAATGTATGCTAGAACGAGCGCCCTGTTGAGCTCAGCACATGTACAAGAAATTAACAAACGCCGGCAGACGCAGAATTTCATTACGTGTGTTTCTGACCAGAGTATAGTTTAATGTAAAAAGTGGAGCCACAATTCGATTCCCAGTCTGAACATCCAAGTTTCCATTTTACTACCCGAATGTTTAATTTATAAAATATCTACTATATAATTTCGTAAGGTCACCCACTCACCTCGATAGCTATTGGCTGGAGAACGGTGTCAAGTGTCAGATACCATTAGAAGGAATTCGTGGTGGTATCTACAATTTAATAACTAAGCAACTTCTACCAAATTAATTGGCATAATGCATTCATTAAGTTTGCTTTTCATAGCGTTTTATAGTTAAAAAAATTTAATAAATTTTGGGTCTGAAAAAATGTGGATCTGCTTTTCAGTAACATGTTACTAATTAAAGCAACTTACAAAATTAAATTACTCATAGTCTCTGCTGTAACACGAATACCAATTGTCATTTCGGCTTAGGATAAATTTCAGTTTAATTACAACTTTCACTACCGTAATGTTGTTGCTTGACCAAAATTTATGCATTACGGTTTATTTGATTTCTAGGCATTTTACTGGCCATTTTCGTTATTGATCTTTATTCATGTTCGCTGTATGTGAGTTATTAGGTTATTTTAAGTGGACATCAGACCAAATGTGTCAGCGAATCGACTATTCTGGCAACTTATTTCTGCGGAGTTGCTCAACTGTTTCACAATATGGAATGTGTATTAAGTTTCCTGGCCGTCACAGATACTACGACCAATGTTTACATTATGAGTGTTTGCCCAGTCTCAATAATAAACAACGTTATGCTTTCGAAGCAAACAGGATATTTTTTTCTTTTAATTTTGCAGAGTGAACTTTAAGGGTCAAATACAAGTCAAGTTCGTATTTAAGCAAGTTCGAGTGTATGACCTTTGAAACAGTTACACGATAGCGCGATCGTCCCTGTTCGTGTTTAATACCTACTTCTATTAATGTTTCTGAGTTCTTCAAGCTCAAGAGATTTTATTCATCCTAAGGGTGAAACACAGGTGAAGCTTATATTTGGCCAGATCAGATCAACCTGTCTAATCTTTCATCGTAAAAACTAGAACTATTCTAGACCCGTTACGATACTCAAAAAACAGTCACGGGCATAATATTTATTTTGGGTGTAATGAATATAAAGATATAAGATATTACTGATAAGTTTTTGTTAAGACTCTTTGACAGCAAAAATATAATGTATGGGCTGACCATGGAGAATATGTAGATTATTATAAGAAAGGAATGAAATGGATGGAATGAAAGTGATTTAGCAGATCGGGTTGATCTGAAATTGGTGGGGTGTCGGTAGGGAGTTGCCGTGTTGTAAAAGGAATAATTTGTACAGCTGACGGCCAAAGAGAATATTAATGTTATCAAAGTTGTGATATGTTAATTGTTCATACTGTGTTGTAATGGAGATGTCAGATGGATAAGTGCATTTGTCACATTGCGCGTTAGCCAGGTTTTACTTACTTGGGGCGTGTCTGCTGCTGCTCCCGTCCTTGGTACTCCCGTCTCGGCTTTGGCTATCTTACTTAGACTATGTACCTGAACCTGGATATTACTGACTTGCACTAATGAAAGACACCAAGTGCGTACATAGTTTTATTCTCTCATTGCGGGCTGTTACATTCGTCCCTTGGCCACGAGCAGGACTCCAAGCACTTAGTAATATTAAAGACTGATGGACTTACATTGGTTACGGCAGATCAGCGGACTAGCGGGCAGAGCTGGCCTTCGTTCCCAACTCGATGCTTAATACAGCATAGTGGCTGCGTAGTCCGACTTGCCTCCGATTCGACTTGACCGACTTCCCCCGAGCCTCGGTGAGCTCGCGCTTATATTTCGTCAGTTGCGTACTCTGTCCCCGTTCTAAGGGCAATCAACTGACAGCTAGCGTTTCTCGAAGCTTCTACACGAGCCCAGTTTCCATAACTATTGCTCGCCGACCTGGATTTATTGCTGAGCTGTCTTGCGACATCCCACGCCAGGCGCCTATGCCTGCGAGTGCCACCGATCATACATTATCATTATAAATATTTTTACATCTCCCAAAATATACTGTAATTATTAAAACGGTCCACTACAGTGTAAAATTATGTATAGTTTGAAAAAATACAGGAAGAAGTCTAGAAAGATTTTGTAGTTGACTATAACTGATTTCATTTAAATCGTAAAATAATTCCAGGTACAGTATAAAAGTTAACTTCAGGTGATAAGAAGGATGGAAAAGAATTATAACCGGAATGACGAACGTGGAAATACATCTTGGTATAAAAAGATAAGGAGTCACACGTTTCCTCCCTGGCGAAAGATGTTAAAGAACAATATAGGCCTACGGTAAAAGAAAATGTTGTAATATTATTGGTTGTCGAATGACCAGAGAGAGAATTTGAATATTGTTTAATTGAAATAGAAGGGGTAAAAAGTATTATTTTATATAAAAGAATTCCGAAGTCAGGGATACGCCGTAAGGTGTAGTTTATACAGGACGTTCGCCGGAAAACGCTACCCTCCCAGTCTGTTGCCGTCGGCAACTTGCTCGGTCAGTGAAGCCAGCAGTTTCCGCCACACGGCACCGTGAATCACCGCACTGTTTGACACCTCCGCTGCCCCAACAGTGCAGTGCAGTGACCCTTACATTGTTAAGAACGGTTTCTTTGCATTGTAGATAGTTTGTGACTTCAGTCTCTTATTAATCAGTGTTGTGAATAAACGTTTCTTTGCGGTTTGGCTGGTTTGGGGCTTCATACTCTTATTAATCTGTACCGTGTTTGAGTGTGAGTAAAATTATGGTACGTTACAGTTTGCAACAAAGAATATTTCTCTACGATACATATGGGAAGAAGAAGTCGTTTAAAAAGTGTCGCAGTAAATTTCGTCGCGAATTTCCTGGCGCTTTACTGCCAGCTAAATCAACAATTCTGCGTCTGGTTAAAAAAGTAAGAGAAGTAAGTAACAAAAAGAGACTGTCGGTCAACCGTATTCTCACAGAGGAGAAAATTGACGATATCGCTTTTCGACTAGAACAGTCACCCAAAAAATCATTAAGTCAGTTAGGGCAGCGTGTGTCTCGAAATATGTTCAGAAGATGTGAAATGTGCATTACACAAGAGGGTCAACACTTCCAGCATCTTTTATAAGGTAAGCTAATGAATTACGTCACATTTAAATGCTTAGCACACAAGTTTATGAAGCGTAATTATTATGAAATAGTCCGCGGCCGACGGTCGAACAATGCCGGAAACTGAGCGCTCGTTCGCCGGGTGCAGTTTCTTCCTTGTAGCGCTAACAGTGGGTTGCGTTTCCCGGCGAACGCCCTGTACCTTTATATGTGAACAGTCACTTGCGACGTAGCACTAAGAAACACGTGTTTACGCAGTTTGTATGGTGTGGAGACTGTACTGCCGCCCCCCCTCAACACGTGCGGGTGTATGTCCACGTGCGCGGCGCCGCCGGGGCCGCTTTGTCTGGACTCCAATTAAAAACTGGCCGCCGACCACCAACTGGCAGACACAGCGTCATGCGGGGCACAGGCTTAACACCACCACTCGCGGGCTCATTCTAGATCAGGGGTGGCCAACCCAGATGATCTTGCGGGCCACTGTAGAAGTACACCATAACTCCGCGGGCCGCATATAAAATTATCTATCTCCATATTAGATTTAAGCCCACTATAGACATTTTTTTGGAGTGAAAAGTTGAAACATAATTAGTTATTATTATTGTGTTTACTATTATTCTTACATATAAACATAGACAATATAATAATACTGATAGCCTACTAAACGCATATTTTAAATAAATATATAACACTAAAAATGATTTATAAACAATATTTGAGTATAAATGAAATAAATTTAAAAAAATATGGATGCACAAATAATATATTTTTTAATACATTGGTTTTCATTACTTTGGCCATTATGAAATAAATATATTTTGTAAAAGTGTGATGAATTTGGCTACCCCTGTTCCACATACATCGAGCGTGGTGGGTGAGCGGTAACGCTATGGCCTCGCATTCGGAAGAACACGAGCTCGAATCTCCCTCCGGGCATCTAGTTTTGAGTTTTCCATGATTTCCCCAAATCACTCCTGGCGAATTGCCTTTAAAAAGTCTACCACAGGATTGCTTCCAGTTCCTTTTCAGTCGTCCCCCGTCTCTAATGACATCGACGTCGACGAGGTGAAAAACCAGAAAAAAAATCCCTTTAGATAGCCAGTCAAATGTTAGATGTAAATTCTTCAAATGCTATGGTTCTGCATTTCTCAACCTGTGGCCCAAAAACAGATTATTAACAAATTAAATACCGTATTCGTATCGTATTATGGCAGCGGTTCCCAGTTTCCTTTTGGCCATGGAACCTAACTGATCATTCATTTTTTGGCGGATCCACATTTTTATAAGCGTAAACTGAAAAACCAGTCTCGCATTGGTAAGTCGTCACAAACTGAAGCAGAACCATGATAGCCTTCTCAGGGCGTTGTTATGACACTTTTCAACGAGCATTTTATTTAATTCTCGGACTGAACCCTTGTTACCCTTCCACGGAACCCCAGGGTTCCGCGGACCACCATTTGGGAACCACTGTATTAGGGTATAACCCATATGCCCAACTTTTTTGAAACCCGCAGATATTTGAATGGCCAGACAAAAATCTGGCGTTTCCAGGATATGAGGATACGACAGTTTTCTTTCCTACAATAGAATAAAATAATAAGCAGGGGAAATAATAGTTTACCAAAACCAGTGAAGGAGTTTAAAGTTGCGATTCGGAGTGTGCAGGTTTAGGTAAGGGGGAGGAAAAATTCAAGACTCGGGAAGGTGGGAGTCCGGAGCGTGTGTGCTTTGCCGCAATTGAAATTAATCAAAATTGAAACTAGTATATTAGTTTCCAGTTGCGATCAAAAAGAACACCATTCATTTAAGGATTAATTTAAAGACAGTTTTCTCAGGATCTTGTAGCAGGTGTACATGGTGAGGTTGGTGACATTAGAGTGGTGAAGTTGTCAGGTCTCGTTTCTTCCGTTTTATTTTGTGCGTGTAGTTTGGTGGTATAGAGCAGCAGCCAGCCTGTGCTAACATTGTTATTCATTTGGTTACTGATATTAAGAATCTGTTCAATATTGAGTTAAATCCAGTTTCAAAATGTGTATTTCAGGAGGAATTAAAAAACAAGATTTTAGATTTATTATGCTATCATGGTTCATTGAAATATATCCCAATGTTAATGATATACAAATAGGTAAAAAAATTAGGCCCGTTTAAGTTAGTGGTGTGCAGTATTGTTAATAGCAGTTTACAAGTCCTCGGTTTTAAAAAGGTTGAGAAAAGCTGCTGTAGTTGATACAGTAAAATGTCATATGATGGAATGAACAAGAAGCAAATCAAATAATTTCAATGACGTAATGTCAAATGATAATCCAGCAGAGGGGTGCTAGTGGAAGAATCCTTAAAACATTGTATCTGAAATATCATTAGATAAACTGGTGATGTTTGGTATTGGTGACAATATTTTTTTTTTTTTTTTTTTAACAACAGAACTCCAGTGTACTCATTCCGAAATGCAGTCGTGGATATGAATAACTGAAAGAAGAAAACACCTGCATGCAAATCTTTTTTCGCATCTATTTATCTATTTAAAACAAGGAATATGTCATTCCGTCTTCAGTGACTATTCAGACAAATACAACTGTCATAAACTATATACTACTGTATTATCATGATTTTATCTCTGTACTTAGTATGCTCCGTAGTAAGGGATGACAGGGGAGAGGCACAACAATTTGTTAAAATCTCCAAGATTCGAGGTCAAACCAGCGACCCTTGCCAGCGTACCAATTTTCTTTGCTGTCGTGGACGAGACAATTCCTAAGCCTTCGGCAGTTAAGCTCGCAGAATGCCAACCCTGCTGTGAATTCATTCAACGTTATACGAGAGTTCATCGTTCACCGTTTTATTTGCATGGTTAAACGTGTAGGTCACTGCTTGCAATATATTATTATTATTTGATTCTGTGTTACTTTAACTTCTACACTTTCCATATCGGTTAATAATTTGTCATTCCGCATATTGCTTGTCTCAGATAATTAAAATTGACTTTCACCTCTGGTAAAGTTGGAATGGGAATCATTGGAAGATAGGAGGAGGGTGAAGTGAGTGTACAAGGCGTATATTGCGCTGTAAATTATCGGTGGAAGTATTAAGAGTCGTGCGTAGAAGGAAAAAGATGACCGTGACCAAAAGCTGGCACTCAACTGCAGGTATAAGGGCATGGGAAAATTTTCTCTCGTACTGAGGAATTCAGGGATTAGAATAAATAACCAAGGGAAGTGATGATTAATTTTCTAAAAATTTTGAAAGAATTTAAAATTAAAATTCGCAGAGTGCAAAATCAGGCGGGAACGAGAAAGGAAAGTACGGGAATTGCCATCGGAGCGTGTGCTCCAACACAATTAAATTAAACTAAATTAAGCTTTGCTTTGTTAATATGAAGATGCTATGATGTTCCGTGATTCGGACCCCACATTCTGCTGTAGGTCATTTCTACCTGCTAGGATTACCACCTTGGATTAGGCGACTAGGACAGAGGAGCATTGAATAACCGGTAAGATACTCTGTCAATAGGTAGAGCATACGAAATTATTATTAGTGCGAATAAAGAAGTCCTTTACCTTTTCTGTCAATGTGTCCTATTAAGTCGTACATCGTGTGTAAATTTAAATGAACTTTCAATCACGCCAGTTAGGTTGTTGACGCTGCGACACGTGGAGAATATGAAGAGTGTACGGTGTTGCAGCGGGTTTTAAATGTCCCCGCGACGAATTCATACATACGGAACGAGGGCTCTGCAATCACCTGCAGCCGGTGACGGAATTTATCAGACTATTAGGAGACGTGACGGTGAAACAAAGAGCATAAAAGTATACCAGTCATTTATCTCACATGCTAAGTGCGTGATGAACTGTGACTCGCCGTGACGCAAGGAAATTATTTAGTATTGCTGTAGAAGTGAAATCATTTAGCAACTGAACCAGGGGCGATCCAGGGGGGGGGGAGGCTAGGGAGCTCAAGCCCTCCCCAAAAGTATCTAGGTCCAACCCCGACATTGTAATTTTGGAGACTTTTTTTTTTTTTTTTTTTTTTTTTTTTTTTTTTTTAGCTCTACGGATTTGAGGCCCGAACCAAACAAAAAATCCACTGAAGGCAAACCCTGTGAACCAAAATTCACTTAAGTCAAGCCCCCCCCCCCCCAAATCAAAATCCTGGATCCGTCCCTGAACTGAACTATGATAATCAAGGCATTAGGAATTAGTTGGAAGGAGGTCAAGGATAATTATAATCTTTCCAATTCATCTTTGCTTGAAGGTTATTTAGCCCGCAGTTTTAGATACTTTCTCCGGTAACCAGTTATACACGGCGAAAAATCGTATAAATATTTCTGCAATCATCTATTTATCTCAGGTGGAACACATATGACTCGAACAACAATTATGAAGTATGAGTGGAGACTTTCTCGGCGTATCGATGCAACAAAATCTTCTCGGGTGTCAATTATGAATATCTGCGGTGTTAGGAGACAATAACAACTGAATTGCTACAAAATTCACTTAGAATAAAAAAATAATCAAAATCACTTTAGTAATTATTTTCTTCCGTAGGTTATCGGTTTCCTTATTATTCGCTTCGATATTGTTTAATTTATGTTCGTAGGAGTCTCATTGGCTATTTCGTAAGATGTATAGAGGTAGATCGGAAAGTTTCCGATTTCGACCGAATTTTTCCGGGTCCTTAACGTTATCATCACCTCTCTTAAATATATAAATACATTCCTCGTTGCGGATTCATCGCTATAGTTCCACCTACGACAGAGATGCAATGCTTTGAAATTAAATCACTATCTCTTTAGGATTAAACTAAAGATGTCTTAATCTCTATGTCTGCTGAGAGCTATGTACTGTTTTGTCTAGTTGCATCCATACGAATCTAGCGGTCAAAACACGTTAAAAATAATTTTAACTTTTACAAATATGTTTATAAATTTTTATCGCAGTTATATTTCTAAAAACGCCATACGCATTATTGTTAAAATTATGGTTATTTCAATGATACTACAATAAGTAGGTCCATGAACTTTAACTGGAAGTTTTCGGATTATTGTCTTTAGTAAATGACTATTCTTCAAGCGGAAAACGACGACCATTCCATAATTAACAGAGATGATTTGAGAATAATTAAATCTTTCTTCCTCAAATGTACGGTATTCAGCTTTTTTGCTTAGGGCTTTTTACATTGAAGGCGTCGTAGTTTTTAGAGATGGGAGTGCTTTTTGAACAAGGAACGGAAAAGCATTCGGCCGTTTGAAATAACTATCCCGACATCCACCGGAGTGATTTCGGGAAAGTATTGGAAAGCGGTATCTGAATGGTCGTGCGGGGATTTGAGACCACGTCCTCCCGAATGCGAGGCAGCGTGTTCCACACATATTGCTTTACGGTCGGACTAGCTGTATATATGTTAGTTAGGCTATGCCACCACTCAACCACACAAAAAATTTTAAGTGCAGAATTTCTCATTCCACTTCGGTCCTAAGACTCCTGTCAAATGCATGTAATCAACTGGTAAATTCAGATATTTACAGAATTCGTGAATATTTTCGAAACTTTTTTCCAATCAGTTTCAATGTTGCTCGTAATAGTAACAGAAAAAAGCACAAAATTTGAAACTGATGAAGAATGATTAAACCCACTTACTTACTTCCTTTTCATGGATAGGCCAAAAACCTGTTCCGACCTCAGTTTTCTAACCATCTCTTCAGGGGCCTAACAATATCTCTTCTTCCTGTAGAACGTTACTGCAGGGGAAGCTACGGAAATCTGTCATTCCCCATTCTTAGAACGTGATCATTCCAATTTTCCCAGTTTTGGGAAATTCTATTCAGAGAGGAATATTCATTTTGTTACCTTCTTCATTCATTCTGCTATTTATTATGGAATATTTTTTTTAATGATCTTAGGAACCTCATTTCATGTCACAGCATTTTATTTACCGACGTTTCAATTACATACATTAGTGTCGATACTTTAATTGTTTTACAACATATGATTTGAGTCTCTTCTTGGGCTCTACTTTTCAGTGTCCGTCGAATTGCTCCACATATGTATTGAAATCAGTTATTCATAAACCTTAGACGAAGAAAAATGATTATTTCCTGCATAATCTGATCTAGCCCGTTTTAAAGTTTTTTGTAGTGCAGACTGCTGCACGGAGCTGGGAATTTCGCTAACATTTAAACATTTGAAATTGATTGCGATTATACAAATTGTAGCCACCTAACTGATGTTTACGATAATAAAGTAAAATAGGTATAATTGGTTTATGACTAGGTTACAAACCTGCCGCACCGCAACAGATTTTAAAGGGATCTAATAACTTGACTTATCATGAACGTCTGTCGAGTTATAGTACATTTTATTCCCCACTGCGCTATACATCTACATCTAGATCTACATATATACTCTGAAATTCACAAAATTGTGGGTGGCAGAGGGTGCTCAGCACCAAAACTAATCTCTTTGTTGTGCATTCTAATCCCTAATGGTACGAGGGAAAAAAGAATTCATATAAGAATCAATGCAGCACATTATTTATCTAATCTTATCTATCCTGTCATTCCGGCTTAAATATGTTGGTGGAAGAAGTATTTCACTACACTCGTAAGTGAAAGTGGGAGTACGCATGTATACCAATAAGTTTAAACGAAACGTGTGTCGTCTATCTACCAGAGACTCCCAGCCTAGTCTACTAATCAGTTCTGTAACGCTTTCATAAGGACTGTAGCAAGCGGTCACGAATCGAGCGGCTCTTCTCTGTACTTTCTCTATATTTTCGATCAACCCCTTACGAAAGGGATCCCAAATGGCAGAAAAATAGTCCATATGTGGACGCACAAGAGATTTGTACGCTATCTCCTTTGTTTCTTCATTACAATTTTTCAAGATTCGACGTATGAATCGCAGCCTAGAATTTGCTCTAGCTACTAACGAATTAATGTGTATGTCCCATTTCATGTTCCTTTGTACTGTTACTCCCAAATATTTCATAGAATCGACCATATCAATAACTGTATTGTTTGTTTGTGTATTCTAAACAATTGGATTCTTTTTGTTAGTTATGCTCATTGTCTTGCACTTTTTACAATTTAGAGTAAGTTGCCACTCATCGCACCAAGCCAAAATAACATCCAGATCGTGCTGAATTTCTAAGCAATCGGCCAAATTACTTACTACCCTATAAATAACCGCATCATCAGCAAACAATCTAAAAATACTTTTCACTTTGTCTCCGAGATAAAAATTAAGAAAAGAAGTGGCCCTATTACACTTCCTTGAGGTACACCCGATGTAACATCTAGATTAGAAGAGCTTTCTCCTTCAACGACGACATACTGCGACTGACCAGTTAGAAAATCCTTTATCCATTCAAAAAGCTGATTCGCTATTCCGGACGCTCGAAGCTTTGCTAAAAGACGGTTATGTGGCACAGAGTCAAAGGCTTTCTGAAAATCTAAAAAAAAAAAAATGCATCTACTTGCGAACCTGCATCAATAACTTTCATTACATCTTGTGTAAATAGGGCCAGCGGTGTTTCACATGATCTTTTCTTCCGAAATCCGTGTTGATTTGTTATAAGCAAATTATTATCATCTAGAAAATTCATGATGTTCGAGCATATAATATGCTCCATAACTCTGCTACAGACAGATGTTATAGATATGGGACGGTAGTTTCCAGGATCACTTCGATCACCTTTCTTGAATATCGGAGTTACTTGCGCGATTTTCCAGTCTGAAGGTACGCCCTGGTTGCACGTGTATTTTGAGGCGATCGGTGTGGTGGCTGGTGGTGCTAGCTGAGCGAGGGGTGCGCCTCTAGCACCTCACTCATCAATCAGTCCGCACGGGGCGGGCTGGTCCCACCTCTCCAATAAGCTAACGGAAAATATTCAAACCGGCGGACAGCTGCTCGGTGGAGGGTCTGTCACCGCCAGCATCCACTCAAAGGCAGCGTCGTTAAAACGTTCCCTCTGAGATAAGGTCATTCCAAATCTTATGCGGCCATCCCCTAGTAAATACACTGCACGTTTTTATCATCAGTCTCCTCTCTGATTATATGTATTTAACACAAAGCAATAAAATAAACCGAAAATAGTTTTTGGTTCTCGTGTTCATCAAACTCGCTTATTACAACGCAATCATACTAGACACAGCGGAAGTCTGCATTGAGCTCGGTCTAATCTGGGTCTAGGCAAGGAGTCCCCAAACTTTTTATCCTGTCGACCCCTTCATAGAATATTTGCCTTCTTATCGACTTCCCCCCCCCCCCATATTAAGTATTTTATAAAAATATTAAATATTTTTGGCATTTCTGATGTTAAGCAATAAGGAGACATGCATAACAACGCAATTAAAGAATTTATAGTTCCCATATCTTCTAAAATCCAACCAATAACACTTACAAAAAAGGAGATAATTTTCACCGTTAAAAAAAAAAAAAATTATTAACAGATGGAAATTTGCTGTAGTTCTTAAGCCGTACATGTAATAAAACGTAAAATACACAGTTTTTTTGAAAATTTAATATAAATTATATTGGTTGGATAAACCTCTTACTGTCACCTTGCGACCACTATTGAATACCTTAAAAATATGTTAACACACCTTTTTATTTAAATAGTTGATATTAGTGACACGGATGTATCTGGAGAGCAGCAGTAAGATTTTTGATATTCGGTCGAAAATCACAACGGTTTTCCAGGTTCAGTCCGTTCCTCTGTTTTGCTAAAATTTCGTTCGCGTGGTTAAAACCAGCTTCAACAACGCGAATAAGAAATGTTCGGCCTCTGCTCTGAGCTTGGGGTATTTAGTAGCAATATGAACATTGCTCCAAAATTCAATGAGGTTTTTAGTTTTAAACAACGCTTTAGCTTAGAGATCTACGTATATTTCGATCAGCTCATCTTCTAATGCGCATTTCGAAATTTTTATTGGAATATTCCCATTTTTTCCCCTTATACAGTTTAACTGATCTCTTTAGTATTCATCGACCTCCTTTCGACCTCCGTGTGCTAATCGACCCCTGGAGAACTCTTATCGACCCCTTGGTGGTCGATATCGACCACTTTGGGGACCCCTGGTCTAGGCGATCTGTCCATCCTGACAACGGGTCATTGGTCACCTAGATGAAGGCTGGAATACTTTCCAATGTCCAAAGAAGAACTACACGTTCTACAAAACACAACGACACGAAGTAAATAATAGTTTACACTACTTGTTGACAGATGACAAGATTTATCATATATCACTGGATTAGATCGTACTCAATAACCTGAACATTGACAGTATGCAAAATATTACTAAAAAAAAAGTCAATCAAATTTAACGTATACCGCACCATTCTTAGTAACCAAATAATATGCCAGCGATCTTAATTTTGCAATCAGACAAGCTCTATTTGCATCTGTCAACTTTTTTTTCTCGTAGTATGCACATTTTTCTTTCTTTTTATTATCTATCTTCTTATATTTTTCCCCTTTTCTTTCTTTGTCTTCCTTTTTCATCTACCTCAGTCTATTTTTTCCTCTTTTTCTTTCTATGTTTCTAACTTTCTATCTTTTTGTAGTACTGCATGACGATCTACATCAGCTTTAAGAAACTTAGGTAGTTGTGACACGAAAGAACATACGCTTTATTTATAAAGTTGATAACAGGTTTTGAAAGGAATGTTATGTTTTTGAACTAGATTTTAGATAGCTAACAATGATTTGTGAAATCTTTGCTGATGCAGTTAAATTTGAAATTACGATCGAAGTATAGTTATGCGATTCAGATTTCAGTGTAATTACTGCATGAAGAACACGACAAAGAGAAGCGCAGTATCTGTGTGCCCCCCACGCTGTCTGCGCTGTGCAGGTAGGAATGCTTCCCATTAGGCACCGACCGTCCGCCCATATCAGCTGAGGAAATCTCTTCAGGTGGGCCTGCCGGCGTGTTTTATAATAAGCTCAGCCGCCTAAAACACTCTCCGACGTCTCAATACACACAACAGTACCAAGATCAATCAACGTATAAAATCCGCCGCAGGAAACTCAAATGGCAGGATCAGACTGATGCGGCAAATTTTTGGGAACTGTAGTGAACATACATAGGAAATAAGAACTGAAAGTCATGCGAGTCCGCACTTGGGAATACTGCAGCAGTAGCAGCTAGTGAAGTCAGCAGTTCTTTTGCTTTGATATTGTTCCAAATAGTGGCAACGCTGTCATATTTTTACTATTCGATAAAAGGAGTGTACCTGTACATGACTGGTAGACTACAGTCACTGGCAGAAACGAAACTCCGAGTTCCTCTTCGTAATCTAGGAACTAGGTTCTGATTGACTCAGTGGAGAGGGTGCAGAGGAGAGCCGCTCGATTCGTGAATGGTTGCTACGGCCCTTATGAAAGCGTCACAGAATTGATACATAGATTGGGCTGGGATAGTTTGGAAGATAGATGAGAACGGCCCAATCGTCCTTTCTCAACACATGCAAGCCGTTAACTGGGATAGTTTTAACCAAGAATTTTTTTTTTTTTAATAACAAAACTATGCTGCTCCGTTTGGCAAACTAACTACAGTCTGTGGAAACCCAACAAAATTGCAAATCAAGTAAAAACGTTAATACAATTATTCAGGTTAATAAATTCAACATAATTCAATATTAATAATAATAATAGTAAATTAATAACAAAAATGATTGAGGGTTAGTGATAATGTTGCAAGTGTCCCCGGTTCGAGTCCGAGATGGGTGTTTAAATTTTTGTGTTAACATCGTGTCCGTCTAGTAGTGTCTATAACAGATTGTAAACAATATATACTGAAGAAACCGAAAACATTGATTAGTAATCACGCTTGCGTTGGAACTTGGATGTATGCCGAAAGCCATTAAAAAAAAAAGGAAACTGTAAGAAAATCGTTGGGACTTTGATGCTTTTTATTTTGCTTTACGCCTCGTCGACTTCGAGTTCATTAGAGGTGGGAACGGACTGGAGACAAGGAGCGGGAAGGAATTCGGCCATGGTCTTTTGAAGGAAGCATTCGGCTGGTGTGATTTGGGGAAACCGAAAATTCCAAATTTGGTTGCGCGGGAGGGGATTCGAAACCACGTCCTCCCGAATGCTAGGTGTTACCGCGCATCGATCACTCTCGGTTTGGAACTTTGTGGCATCCGGTTTCGGATGATATCTAGAATTGTTTTAAAATAACCCTTTCTGCATCTTAAAATTCAGTGTCTAAATAAAAAAATAACACATTTTTCTGATTGTGTACTGATTGTGTAATGAACTAAGGCGTAGCTTGATGTGCTGGACATGCCTTCAAGGTTCACTGACACCGGAACGCCCTCTATGCGGTCATTGTCAGCGTGTTAAGACATTTCCGAGAATGACTTGTTAGCCGTGTTGTAGAGTAACGCCGCAGTATCCACTTCATCCCAGTAACAATCCTGTCCTAGAGATCCTTGTATGGATACGATGCGAACTAATCTTGGGATGAAAGACATAACGAGGCTACACGATAGTGGTGATGACGTGAAGAGTCCATTAACTCCAACTGGTGGTGTGTGTTGTAGTCAGTATGATGTGAGATACAGTGAAGCCGCCTCCTATTACGGTAGCTCTTTGGAGGCCCATATCTGGCGAGTCAATCTCGGAGTGACGCTGAGGCGGGGGAGAAATGCATTCCTCCTGAGCGGCGCCCATTCTGTCGGCTCGCTAACCTCACACCTGTTGCGTCTGGGAACTCTGCTCGACTTGCAGATGAGGTAGCAGTGCATTGTCTCGCCGCCGCGGAGGTACACGAACTCGAAGCGCCACACGTGTATTACAACGAGAAGTGCCGCATAGGGTTTTAAATACTTGGAGCATGGAAACCGGAGAAGGACAAGCCGTAGTGAACGAGAAAGAATATATTCCTCTAGAAAATAATGCGGGGAGAATATTCAAGGATAAAACGAAAAGATTCAAATATATTTAGGAATTTATACTAGTACAGTTTTAGATTGTTCGCTGATGATGCGAACATCTATAGGGAAGTAAGGAATTCGATCGATTGCTTAGAAATCTGGATGTTATTCCGGCATGGATCGACGAATAGCACCTTACACCAACTTGCAAAAAGTGCAAGGCATTTTGTATAACTAACAAAAAGATTCCGATTGTTCAGAAATACAAACAGTTTAGTTGTTGCTATGGCCGATTCTGTGAAATACATATTTGGGCGTAACGGTACAAATGAACATGAAATGGGACTTGCACATAATTCGGTCGTAGGGGACCGTGCACAAACTACGTGGCTCGGTCCAGGGGGGGGGGGGGGTTAGCTGGAAGGCTACGCAGGGCTACGTGGGGGGAGGAGGGTTTCCTAGCCAGGCCACGTAGCTTTCCTTTCATAACATTTTTCACAGTTAAAAATGAGGAATTGAACTCACAACAGCATGTGAATATTTATTTCCATCAGTTAATTATCTCCGTATGTAATTTACAATAGTCTGACAAGATAAAACAGTACAAAATGTCGTCTGGAATCAAAAGGGAAAAAAAGCTACGTGGGCGTACGTGGGGGTTGAGACAAAAGCCACGTAGGACTACGTGGGGGGAGGGAAGGGTTCACAGGAGGCCAAAATGGAGCTACGTGGTTTATGCACGCTCCCTAGGTAGAGAAAACTCTAGGCTGCGATTCATAGATCGAAATTTGAAAAATTGTGATGAACAAACAAAAGAGATAGCGTACAAACCTCTTGTTCGTCCACATTTGGTCTAGTGTAGAAAAAGTAAACAGAAGAGCCGCTCAAATCGTGACCGCTTGCCACAGTTCTTACGAAAACGTCACAGAACTGATTAGTAGATTGGGCTGGGAGTCACTGATAGAAAGATGACGTTTGAAATTATTTGTAAACACGCGTATACCCAGTTTCACTTACGAGTGCGGTGAAATACTTCGTACACCAACCTATTTGAGTCGTAATGACAGGAAAGATAAGATTAGAGAAATAAGGTGCCGCACTGAAGCTTATATGAATTCTTTGTTCCCTCGTACCATTCGGGATTGGATTGCACAGCGAAGAGATTAGTTTTAGTACTGAGCATTCTCTGCCACCCACAATTTTGTGAATTGCAGAGTATATATGTAGATGTACTCTGATTATCCTGTATACTTAGACAACTGTCTAGCAAGCAACTAGGCGATAGCACAAGAGATCAGGTGGAGAACAATATTTTACACTCCTAGATCCACCCCGATTTGTTAAAAAATTTCGCAGTTGCTCATTAGAAGTGGATATGATAAACGTGCGTAAAAACCAATCCTCCTCAACTACGTAGCTGTAATTTCTAAACAATACAACCATTACAGCACCGTTCATCTAAACAAAATTGTAGCAAGTATTATAGGTATGTTGTTCACATTTATCAAAGAAACAAGGGAAATGAAATGAGCAAGAGTTGAGTGA
This sequence comes from Vandiemenella viatica, assembly GCA_031002005.1. Classification (NCBI taxonomy): domain Eukaryota; kingdom Metazoa; phylum Arthropoda; class Insecta; order Orthoptera; family Morabidae; genus Vandiemenella; species Vandiemenella viatica. The sequence continues at coordinate 233,692,344 of CM061920.1, read as the reverse complement.
ATAATATTCAACAAGAGTGTCAGTAAATTACATATACTCGTAACAGATAAGCTATTAACTTATCGGGAATATTTGCCTATTGATTTGATCAACTAACCTAATGGATATATCTTGGTTGCGCCAATATCTTTAACCGTGTTCAGATCGGACGTAGGTATTATTCGAAATACCTACAGAAAAATACAGGTTTGTTCAGAAAAAAGGAGCATGTTTTCCATTTTAATTTCTCAAAATAAGCGCCAAACATCATTGGATAGAAAAAGGTTCAAAGTATTGCTTTATGCAATCGACAGGAGCACCATTTGTAGGATTTCTTTGTGAAAACACTTCGCGTGTGCTTAACATCTTCAACTGACGTTCGAGAACGACCAATGCTTTTACCTTTGCATATGCACCCATCTTCAACTAATTTCTTGTGTCAGTCGTAAATCTGTTTATGACGAGGCGCCATTTTATTAATCTTACGACGGAATGAGCGCCGCACATCTACAATCGATTCACTTTTTGCATACTGTAGCACACAAAACTATTTCTCGTGCGGCGACGCCATGTTTGCGTAAACATACAGCAGCGCCGTTGGCGGCAGCGAATGAAACTAATAGACGGGGCTTACAGACTTCGAACCAGTGATGTGTGTCACGTTTTTGTATCTTCTGTCTTTGTATCTATTTGTGCGAAATAAAAATGCAAAGTCTACTCCTTATGTTAGAATAACCTTATATGAGATATAAATGTGAATGAAATAGCCACTGAAAACTGACATTGAAACTAACGTAGGTATCTGCTGGCAATATCATTATCACAATCAAATCGAATAAAAGAAAATGACTACAGCAGATTAAAAACTCATTAATGTCGTAGTTAATGCCTTGCTTAAACTACGTGCTTAGTGAACTCAGTATAAACTGGATGGTAATGAATGACGCGTGTGTTTTAGATTGGAGGATTCTGTGAAGCTGCTGAAATTACTTATCCTCGAGTGAATTACTTGTGTGTAGCGTACCAGATATGTTGAAGACAGATCGACCCCCACGGACGTTGTGAGTTGGTTATGTAGTGTATTGCTACGATTGAAAAGACGGCACAACCACTCAACGCAAAGAGTCTCTGGTGTGATGAGTGTTTCAACGACTGACAGGTATAATCCCCAGTTTTGGAAATATTGGATGCGGAAAGTCTTGTGATCTTTGAGTTTTGTAGATACTGTAATAGTCATCTATCTTTACTAATTAAAATTCTTACTAATATTAATTTTTTTATTGTTCGGGATCCAGAAATGAAAGATTTCTAACTAGATAACACACTGCATTTAATCTACTTATTAGTCTACAAGATGTTTCGTCAAACAAACAAATAAATTATTATACACATATAGTTATCTCAAGATCACTTCCAGAAATTATTTTCGCTTAGTATAAAATTACAAATTTATCATTCATTCTACAGTATAAAATCATTCTCCCCTCTATATACATATGAAATTAATTTTGATTAAGCCGGCTAGCTATTAGGCACCCCAAAAACACTGATTTCATTTGCATTATAAAATTATCTTTCAGGGCGTGTTACGGTTTCCCTATTCGTCATTGTTCGTCATAATGCAGTTGTGATTTACCGTTTCTTGTAGCATACAGGAAGCGGCCACAGCTCGCTTCGTGTCTCGTCGCCAAAACAGGTGGACTAATTATACAGTAAGTATCACTAATAAGCCCCGGTAGAAACCAAGCTTAACCAATCAGCCGCTCGTTAGCTTGGTTCATGCTGCATGCAAGCCACAGAAAAAAACTTCTAACACTCCTACTGGGCAGTCAGTAGAAACTGCGTGTAACACGTTTAGTCCTCAAGAACAGAATGAATGTTTTCTGAGCAGGTCTCGGCAAATTCCTACGCGCAGGTAGAGAGCGACCCTTCTCCCGCCACTAAAGGATGCCGCAAAGCCGCAAACAACAGCATTTGGCTAACCTGCCCGTTCGACCCTTTGGGAAAATCTTCAGAAAATGTAATTTGGACCATTACATTAACTTCCCCCTTAAAACAAATCAAAATACTTCGCAGAAGATTTTGATTTTCTCTTACAATTTTAGCTCCCCTGTGAATCACATCCAAATTTTATGCAAAATATTTTAAACATCTTATACCTAAAATTAAAATTTATATTATGTCTTATAATAATACAGATTTTACAAATTGTACGTCATTACTATGACATTACTTAAAATTATGTTGTTATTTACATTTTCACAATTTCTTATAATTGTCTCTATTTAAAAATAATCACAAATACGTTGAAATTGTCATTTTTTTCACTTCCCATAATGTTCAGATGAGCAATGGTACTATACGGCCAATGAATATTAGTGTTATCACTTGACCGTAACCGCTGTTTTTGTCCTGAGACATTTTGTTTTCACTTTGTCTGTTCACTGAATTATTTGGCTGTAAACTCGTTTTAACATTCTCCAATTTTTTTATTGTTAATGCCAGTGCTTCACTTAAACTTAAATTATATACTAGATACATATTTAAAATTCAGATTATGTTAAAATCTTTCATTTCTAGACATTCAACTATTTCTAATATGAGTTAAATTAATCTATATTCGCAGGCAACACACCTCAAAATATGCAAAATCTCCCTTCCCATGCCACATGTCAGAGATCACTTCGGACATGCTACATTCGTTCGAAACATGCATACATATTACATTTTTTTTTTTTTTTTCATACCTTAGCTATTTGAATGATATTTTCATCTACAATGATTGATTCTAGGTGCCCCCTTCTTTTGAACATGCAATTTTATTAAAATTTATCTTACTTAAATATCGATCACCTCTATACCTTATTAATCAAAAGTCTGCCATACCAATAACTTTAACTGAAATTTGATTCTAAGGCCTTATATTGTCACGTGTCATGATATTACTCAAAATTTTGGAGATCGTGAAAATTTTCGTTTGATAGAGTTTTAAATATTCGATCTGGTGGAAGATTTTGCCCTAGTGCTTTAAACCCCGTTTACTTCCTCTTCTTTCTCTTTCTATTTCGTTATTCTAACAACTTTGATCACGAAACGTTACAAACACGGTACCCCTGTAAAATTTACTTTGCCATCATCTGATAATTTATTTTCTACTTGGCTCGACAAATTCCTGTCTCGTCACCTTTCTAGAACACAAGTGCACAGTCTTAAATTTTTGTGGTCTTACCCCTGTTGCCACGACAAAATGCTGTCAACACCCAACTTTATAGCTCATTTGCTTATATTAATATTTCAGAATGCGCCCCTAATGATATCAAGGCATAAATAGACCATTTACAGGATACTGTATTCTGACGCTTGTTTTCACCTCATTTTTAAATACAATCTATTACTTTCGCCTTACAGTTCTCTACATGTTAATAATTTCATCTCGGTTTACTAAGCACTTACACAAAAATATTTATATCATAACGTAATTCTTCTGACCACGTGATTTTAAAAATATCAGCTAGATAAAATTTATCGTCTCTTGCCCTCAATGACTTTGGAGCATATTCCTTCATCCCATAAAATGAAATTCTGTAATCCAATTCCCATTTAATTCTACAGCATAATACCTCTTACCATTCAGATTTCTGGAAACTCAAGCAAAATTTTGTTTATCATAAGTGAGGCACCATAATATCATTTTCATTACATTTATTTACCCCTATTAAATATTCTCAAAATTCTTATCATTATTTTCTTAACAATTTTCCGTACCCTCTAATATACAATTTATTATTACTTTCTAATCGAATTCCGGTCCTCCCGATATCCAGTATTCCAAATTTTTATCTACCTCTCTCCGTTTGGGTTTCAAAGTATCCTCCTGATAAGGCGACAGTCATGCCTTTTGTGGTACCAATGGCATTTCACATGCTGTCTCATTGTCCATACAACATTTCTTTGCTTGAGGGACCTCATGCGGTTCGTTACTCTCTCTGCTTACTACGACTGCATTTATTCCCTGACGATCATATTCCTGTTTTCCTCCCGCCTGTTTTCTAGGTTGGAAGTAATATTTCCTTTCTTGTCCATTATTCCAGCTTCCTTGCACTTGATTTCTTACCTGTTGATTATTACTCCGATCATTCCCTTGCTGGTTTTGAAAATTTTGATTCTTCGAATAATTCTTATGCGTAGAATCTTTGCTTTTTTCAGTAGTGTCCACACTAGGCTTGTATGCTGAATCAATATTTTTTAAAGTATTTAGGAATTGGTCCATATTATGCAGAAACACTGGATTCAATTGACATCTTATGTGTGGCGAAAAATGAGAAGTCAACGCAAATATCAATTCTGCATCTTTCGGCGGATTGTCTAGTTCTCTTGACAGTATAGTTAATCTAGAAGCATATCTATACATTGAATCTTCACCTTTTGGATTGAAACGGCCTTTGTAAATTCTTAGCATCAATTCTCCTTGTGCATTTAAATCCCAGTAAGTGGCCAAAAATTTCTCTTTAAACTCATTGTAGGAAACATTCGATAAATTAGATACACGAAGCCAGGATTTCTCATCATTATCTAGCGCCTGCATGATCAACATCATCTTTAAAGATTCAGGAATATTTTTAATTCGAAAATAATTCTCGATTTCTCTTAGGAATTCCTTCGGATTAATTTTTCTTTTAATCCCGAACTTTGGAAGATTAAGTTCCACAGAACTGTACATATTGCTCCGATTTTGTGAGGTAAATTCAGCTGGCATCTGATTCATGACGTCTTGTCGTATATTGACCAGTTCGTCTTCTACTTTGCTAAATTTTCCCGCGATGGAACTCTTAAATTCGTCATGAGATTTTATCAGATTTTCACGTTCTCCGCGAGCTATTTCAAAAGTGTCTGCAACATTCTGTAAGCCCGTTTCAATCTGCTGGCACCGATCCGCAATTGCAGTTTCTGCCAGTTCCCTTCTTTTTTCTTTCATTTTGATCTCCTCGCGGATTTGATTTAACTGCCCACTGGTTCTGTCTATGTCTTTGGCTGCCTTCTCTTTAAATTCATCAAACCGATCGCATCTGGACTTTAAATCAGCTGTTTTATTGTTCAAAATTTTGACGTCACCCTGTATAGCATTTTGAAACTCGTCAAATTTGACATTTATTTCTTCCCGCACACATTTTAATTCATTTTGGACTGATTTGTGAACATTTTCAATTTTCTCTTCCAATGATTTTTGAAATGATTCCTGCCCCCTTTTCATTTCTTCATGCCCCCTTTTCATTTCTTCATGCCCCCTTTTCATTTCTTCATTCCCATTTTTGATCATTTCCATCAATTGTGATAGCAATTGTTGTGGAAATAAACTTTGCATTCTTTCGTCAACCGTTTCGCTTAATTCCGGCCCGCTAATGACAGAGTTATCTACCTGATCGTTTTCCGGTGGCAAAATTTTCTCAGAATCTTCTACCCTGGAGAGCAAATTTTCATTAGAACTTCCGGCTGCTAAACCCTCTAAATTTTCCATTTTGTTTGTCTTAACCTTACCAGATCGAAGAAACATAAAACTTTCCAAAATTAGGCTATACTTCTCCTAAGTGAAGAAGAAAATTTACACTGTAAATTTACCTTTTAAAACACTCTACAATACGCATTGCAAAAACATCCGGGTAACACAGAATCATTAAATTTTGAACTTTATCCCAGTTACATCAAATTAATTCTCATACTCAACCATTCAAACATCAGCTCGACATCAAAACAACAAATTTCAAATCACTTACAACCATCAACGCCGTTAAATCTTGCTGCAGATTTGAAAATCTGTGACTGAAAATAAATCATGTTAATATACATTATTATAGAACATTTTCATGCATCACTCAAACTATGATCTCTGAAATGTCACAGAAAAGAAAACCCCGCAATACCGAGTTGAGTTGTTCACCTAAACAATTTTGATTTTATGCATTAATTAATTAATTAGCAACAATTAATAGCCCGTAGTTGGTGCGCCAGTTGTAATAGTCATCTTATCTTTACTAATTAAAATTCTTACTAATATTAATTTTTTTTTATTGTTCGGGATCCAGAAATGAAAGATTTCTAACTAGATGTTTCGTCAAACAAACAAATAAATTATTATACACATATAGTTATCTCAAGATCACTTCCAGAAATTATTTTCGCTTAGTATAAAATTACAAATTTATCATTCATTCTACAGTATAAAATCATTCTCCCCTCTATATACATATGAAATTAATTTTGATTAAGCCGGCTAGCTATTAGGCACCCCAAAAACACTGATTTCATTTGCATTATAAAATTATCTTTCAGGGCGTGTTACGGTTTCCCTATTCGTCATTGTTCGTCATAATGCAGTTGTGATTTACCGTTTCTTGTAGCATACAGGAAGCGGCCACAGCTCGCTTCGTGTCTCGTCGCCAAAACAGGTGGACTAATTGATACAGTAAGTATCACTAATAAGCCCCGGTAGAAACCAAGCTTAACCAATCAGCCGCTCGTTAGCTTGGTTCATGCTGCATGCAAGCCACAGAAAAACTTCTAACACTCCTACTGGGCAGTCAGTAGAAACTGCGTGTAACACGTTTAGTCCTCAAGAACAGAATGAATGTTTTCTGAGCAGGTCTCGGCAAATTCCTACGCGCAGGTTGAGAGCGACCCTTCTCCCGCCACTAAAGGATGCCGCAAAGCCGCAAACAACAGCATTTGGCTAACCTGCCCGTTCGACCCTTTGGGAAAATCTTCAGAAAATGTAATTTGGACCATTACAATACTGGATGCGGGAAGTCTTGTGATCTTTGATACACTATCATAAGAGGGATGGGACAGATGTTTGGAGTATTTTAGCTACGGTCACAGCAGTAACTGCTGATAGATGATTAATCGACTGTGGAGGGGATGTGATTGAAGTTATTGCCGGTGTAATCACCCGCGTTTGGTGTAATTTGGATGTGAGGTCTGCTATTCGAATTTGTTTTCTGGAGTAATCGCTTATGACGGGGTTAGTGACGCCTGACGCAATGGTGACACGGGGTGGGCCAGATGAAGGCAGTTGGACAGCAGGTGCCTTCTCACGGTCGGCACTGCGGCTGCTATGCAGGTGAGTTCCCACGGGACGGGCCTTGATCCCGCCATCAGGCAGCTGCCAGGCTCGGCACAGATGCCGCACCAGGCGCCACCACTTTGTAGCTCCGTAAACAGCTCTCCAACTACACACAAGTCAAACACAGGGATATACTTGTACTAAATCCTGGATGGGGTACTCGTTTGGCATCTTTCAGAAGGACACAGAATTTCGACACGATGCAAAAATATTTAGTTGACTAGCTGTTACCCACGAGTACGTACGCGTGGTCTTAGAATTTCATTAATAGAATTGGATATAGAAAGTTGTAAGTCACAAAGGTGTCCCAGAAAGAACGGATTCTGGATAATAAGGGGGAAACCATCATCATATCATTATACCATTGAACCTGTCTCATGAAGAGAACGAACTTGGAAAACTTACAATTAAACACAAAATAATAGTCAGATGCACCACAAATCCACAACTGTACCATATAACAAGGTGTGTCTGTACATGAACAGATCATACACAAACTGACTGAAAGAGAAACAAAGGCTAAGTGACAGATATAACATTACAGAGACTTACAGACGCATAGCGTTCATTTAATTTTCAAAACAGAATTTGTTATTTATCTTGAGAAAAGTATCCTATTTCCCTCCTAAATTATACATAATATTTGCTTATCACTTTTTATTAAGATCGATAAAGTCACGAAAACGTAACAAAAAGACGGAGGGGCAGATTTAATTTCGCATTTATAATATTAGAATAGATTGAACATAACTGGGCACCTAAAAGAAATCGTTATTGCTGAAGATTTTGCATTTGCAAAAGTTTGTTGCTGACATTTCACAGAAAATCGGAAAACAGCTTCAGGAAAGCTCGAAAAGATTAATAGTCACAGAAATCGTTTAATTTATGTTAGTGTACTCCATTTCATATAAGGTGAAAGTAAAAATGGAGAAGAAAATTATCACGTATACCTATCTACTTCTTTTCCTTTGAATTAAAGTCGGATGATACCCTGGATATCGGAAATTGAGAACCAACATAATTTTTGAATTAACTTCGGTTCTACTCCTAATGTCTAGGCATATTACGTCTTTGGCGAACTATTCTTCACTTGGAATATCAGTTATAATTTATAACAACATCCATTGAACGATGAGTGCATCTCTCTTATTAAAGTTTTCAATCTTCTACATACGGGTGCCTACACATCTCTCAGTAAATGTTTCATGGAGAATCCGGCATCATTTAAGGTGGGTAACAGAGCACTATATAACGCTTAAGGTAATGTTCTTCCACGTCAGAACGAATATAATTTACCGAGCGTGGTGAGTGAGTGGTAACGCTATGGCCTCACATTGAGGAGTACCCGGATTCTAATCCCCGTCCAGTATCCAGGTTTGGGTTTTAGATGGTTTCCTCAAGTCACTTGGAATGCTGTGATGGTTCCTTCAAAAGGCCACGGGCGAAATACTTTTCGTTCCTTGCTCCCCTGTCCTTTCCCGCCTCTAAATACTTCGACGTCGACGATGCGTAAATCAGAAGGGAAAGATGAAATAAACAAATACTTTATAGATGTTGTTCATCTAATAGCTTTAGTTAATCGATACTGGAAGCATGGCTGAATCGTCCTGGAAAAGGTACACTAAGTCAGTGTATCAGAGGAGGAACGACCAGTTCATTTTATGCAGGGACTACAATTCAACGTGGAATCCTGAAATCCGAAGAACGTGACAATTTTCAAATATATATATATAAAAAAAATTCAGAACTTACTTCATACAGCCACCTTCTTCAAATATGAAAGCACGATGCAGCTTTCCGCTATTTTTTCTTAATTTCAACAAAAATAAGATTAATAAAAATTTAATCTTATGGAGTACAAAGTTAGGTTTTGTTGGATTTTATGCAAATTCGTGTCGCATGCTGATCTTAGTGGTTAACCTTGCTGGAAGCTTTAGGTCTACACGTGATTACTATATAATAGTGTATAGACCATCAACGCACACACAAATCTCACTCTGAACTAATCTGTTTGTCTCAACGTACGCATCACAAAATACGTAATCAGTTATCCGATTCTTGAACTTTTTTCTTCCTCTTTTTGTCTGTTTTCTCCACTAACAAGTTACCTAATACCACATATTTTAAAACGTCCCTACCATCTTTCGAGGAAAGTTTATTTATGATACTACTCGATAGACGTCATTTGCTGGTAAATGAGATGCATCGTCACTCGTAAAATATAATACAAAAAACCCAAGAACCAGCAGTCAACATTTTGACCATATGCTGTGTTTGTTCGTAATAAGCCGAGTGTGAAGCGTACCTGGCCGTTTTCAATTAATGCTCTTGACCTAGGAGCAAGAGGTGGCAATTGAGCAGCCGACAGCTGTGTGGACCGGAACCAGTTAGCCAAGCTCGCGGTGGGAAAATACTCCACGGCTGATCCGTTGCCTTCGGGCCGTTGAGGAAGCTGCAACCTGCAGCTGTTCAACATCTCGTTCCGGTTTATTTTACTCTGTCGCCCTCTTTGTTTTAATGTGTCGTACATAATGATTATTAGTTCTAGTTTCTTTCTTTCCATTTAGACCTTAACGCATATTGAGATGCCGAATTCAATAGATGTTTCTGCCTGTGCAATAGGGTGTTTCGAATGCGTGGCCAAAGCGTTACGGCCCACCCACTAACCTAGCTGCCTTGATTTTATGTGTTTACTTCATAGGGACACATGTTTGTAGCCCTTAGTCTATTTTGATAGAGGCAAAACTTTAATTTTCCTTGGAAGACCAAAGCATTAGAGTTGAAATGAAAGCCTCCATCAGCTTCATCTCGGAGCAAGTTACCATAGTCACTCAATCAGTAACAGGCTGAGCTGTATTGGAGAATGTTACATAATTATGTCCGTCTCAAATTATTTATTGAAGCTATTTTAAAGCATTTTTAATGCAAAAACTGCTAATACTTCTTACTCAAGATAAAATTTGGATTCAGTGTTGCCTTCGTAGTAGACATAAAGTGTCTCCAAAATAGTGACCGTGACACTATAAATAGTTTAAAAAAAATAGTATTTGACTTTTTAGCCATTCAGCCAGCATCATCTGTGTTTCATTTTTCACAATTGGATTTGATTCTTCTATTTTTTGGGTGATAATCTCAAGTGAAAGGACAACACAGGAGAAACACAACACTTAATTAAAACCACCCATGCCCCAGGCCGGACTCGAACCAGCGACCTTTGCAACGCGAAGCCAGCTCGCTAGCCCCGCGCTACCGGGCCGGCACTATAAATAACTGTGAAGCTCTTGAAATTGAATAACTGTGCACCAAATTGCAAGGTCGTAAAAAATGTTGGTGGTATTTATGTATTTCGACCTCTTGAATTCAAAAATAATACTCAAAACATAGTATAACATACAGTTTTTTTCATAATTACATATATTTGCAATTAATGATAAAGCAATATAATGGTGAGCAGGTAGTGAAAAAAGATGGAAGAAACATTACTGATTTCATAAAAAGGTCCACCATGCCTATTTCGGAGTGAAACTAGGTGACATCAATAAACCCTGTACTCCACAAGTCGTGTGTGTTGTGTGTGAGATTTACGACTATGGGAGGCAGGAAAGAAGAAGTCATTACGATTTGGCATCTCTATGATCTGGCGGGTGTAATGGAATGATACCGACGACTGCTACTACTGCGCTTGTAGGGTAACTGGTTTCAACAAGAAAACCTGAACAACATTCACTCAGCGATTCGTCCTGTTCCACGTGAAGGGGATATACCTATTCCACCACCTCCACAGCCATCAGATACTGACGGCAATGATGACATAGATATCGCGCAGGAGACGGATGATACTAAGTTTGAAGTAGGTACAGATGAGGAGCCTCTTCTGCTCATTCAGCCAGGTCTAAATTATTTAGTCCGTGATCTGGGACTTACAAAGGATAAAGCAGAGTTACTAGGGCCAAGACTTCGTGAAAGACATTTGTTCGAACCCGGCACGTCCCTTACATTTTACAGAAAGATTACATCAGGATATCAATGACATGGAACAAAAATACCAGGGAGCTTAAGATGTTCTAACGATGGGCGAGTACTGCTGGATGCTTCACCGTGAGCACACGGAAATGTCCCATAAGAGGAAAAGCAGGGGCCACGCCATGACAACTAAGAAAGCGCACAATGAATGAAGTTAAAACATTCTCTTTATGCATCTGTTCAATTTGTGCTTATTTCAATATGTAGTTGTTTTAAACTTGTGTTCTACCTCAGCATGATTAGTATACCCGTATGTGTTACTTCAATATATGAATACAATATTGGCACAGTATACGATTTGTACCAAATCTATGAATGATACGATGTTTAGAGAATCATTTTAGAATTGAGAGAACACAGATACATAAACAACACCTACTTTTGAGACAAATGTTTTTTCACTGTTGCGTAGTGAAATCGTTCATTTTTTAACTACGGTCAACTATGAAAACGTAACTGGTTTGGCACTATAGTCTCAATTTCCTCACACGACTACGATGGAATTTTTCTGTTTAAATTGAATGCCGAATTATGTTTGATAATTATTTGTTAAAGAACAATGAATTATTACTACTAGCCTGATGCCAGTTATTCTACTGTAATGAATATTTTAGTAAGACTTTAAATACCTTGAACAGTTCTATATTCCACGCATCATATAACTGACTTTCGGTAACTGGTTTATCCGACCTGTCTTAACTGTAGTAAACTTTGGTAATTTATAAGGGAGAAACCACTATGGGATCATATGTACTATTCGCTATTGGAAATATAGTAGCTGTTTATCTGAGTGAAAAATTATTATCAGTACAAGTTTTTTTTATTGAAAAAAGTATCGCAAGATAACTAACTTAAGATAGAGATAGTCCATGGTACTATGTTGTCTGCTACTCACCCGTCTAGTGCTGCCCAGTCTGAGCGAATGAGCAATATAAATTCCCAAATGAATTAGTTTGCATTAGAGACAGTGGGCAGACTTTTCCTTGTAGCGCTTTTTTTAAACACTTTCGAAGTAACGGTAACTGGTCACTACTCATCTTGTTAACTGCGATTGAAGACCGGCAGCAGTTACGAGGACCGTTCATATTTAAATTATAATTTATTCAGAAAGCGGGACAAAACAAGTTATTTACATACTGTTATTTCTAGTGTACTCTTCCTAACTACAGAGAACAGTGCCGACAGCATAATGGTACTGTAACTAAACAATTCTTCCTTACAATCTACTTTCGGAAAATTGGGTTGTTTCACTTTTTTTCTAGAAAATTAATATTGTTGCGCTGTTCAACGCATTAATGCACTTCTGCCTCACTCTTGCTTGTTAAAAAGAATAACTCCCGACGTTAGTTAGTCAATTCGACGGTATGATGCTTGGTCTCGTGTGTCACACAATTTCGGTGTTGGTTTTTCTGTCAGGTACCAAATTAAAATTACTGTTGGGTAAGTATGAAACATCCTCGTGCTCCATTCCATTAAGCTCTTGGCTAGACCCAGTAACGCAGCGTTTGTCGTTCTATTTTCAGGTGTAGGTGGTCACCCGTTTCATTCCTACCTCGGGCATGCGTTTTTTAATTCAGTGCCAAGATTTTTTTTTTTTTGTATGACCTACAGTGATTTCTCCGTCGGAAATTTGGGTACCTACGTAAAATACGGTTGGGTATATTATGCTTCGAGAACGACGGGGTCAGTGCGCCAATTGAACTAAATTTGGTGTTTTAGAAAGGAAAACTGGGACTCCACAGCATACTTAAAACTCATCCTGTTGCCATTATGTAGTCTAGGCGGGGTTCTTTGACGGTTAGTGGGCAATATCTTACGTGGTCTGTAGTTAGAAGAAATGGCGTATGGATCTCCAAACACTAAATCGATGAAATAGTAGAAGGTGATAGCAGAAGATGAAGTGTCAACAAAGAAGTATTCATAACCTTATATAATTTATTTTCCTTTTCCTGTCTTAAACCACTCGTTTGGTTTTATAATGTTATTCTAAACTTTATCTGTTCAAAATATATTTGAGAATCTTCATCCTCAATAGTTTGCTTCACAAGTTCTTAACTTTGTCTTCCCCTCCTCCTCCTGTTCTCTCCATCAAAAAATTTACCAATATTGCCTGTCACCCATCTTTTGTAGAATTTGTTCATTTCGTATTCTATATACCGATCGTGTGGGTGAACGGGAGGACGTCGGTTCGAATCCCCGTCCGGACATCCAGATTTGGATTTTCCATGGTTTCCCCAAATCACTCCTGTTGAATGCCGGGATGCTTCCTTCAAAAGGCTATGGCCGAATTCCTTCCCGTTCATTATCCCAGCCCTATACCGCCTCTAATAACCTCGATGTGAGCCGGAATGACAGGAATTTTTTTTTTTTTTTAATCTGCTTAACGTCTCTCTAACAGCGAAATCTTTAGAGACGGGAAAGGATGGAGGGCAAGGAATGGGAAGGAATTCAACCATGGCCTTTTGAAGGAAGCATCCCGACATTCGCCTGGAGTGATGTGGGAAACCATGGATAACCCAAATCTGGATGCCCGGACGGGGATTCGAACCGCCGTCCTCCCGAATGCGAGGCCAGAACGCTAGCCGTTACACCACCACTCTCGGTATGACAGGAAAGATAAGATCAGAGAAATAAGGTGTCGCAATGATTCTTATATGAATTATTTTTTCCCCCTCGTACCATTAGGGATTGGAATGCACAACAAAGAGATTAGCTTTGGTGCTGAGCACCCTCTGCCACACACAATTTTGTGAATTGCAGAGTAATACGTAGATGTAGATGTAGACGTTGACGAGGCGTAACGCCATAAGTAAAAAAAAAAAAAAACTATTGTTACACTATAATTTCTCTTGTTTTTGGTATTCAGAAAGTCCTCATTTCAGTTCAATTAAATACTGGTCTCCATACAAGCAGTTTTTTTTTTTTCTTGCTGTCGTCAGTCTTAAGACTGGTTTGATGCAATCCTCCATCCCTTCCCATCCTGTGCTAACCTCTTCATTTCTACATACCCCTTACAACCCACGTCCTCAATTATCTGCTTCATATATTCTAATCTCTGTCTACCTCTACAGTTCTTACCTTCAACTGTTCCTTCCACTAACAAATTAACCAATCCAGGATGTCTCAAAATATGACCTACCAGCCTGTCTCTTCTTCCTGTAATCTTCTTCCATAAACTTCTTTTCTCACCCATCATTTCCAAAACTCGTTCATTTCTTACTTTGTCTGTCCACCTATTTTTCAGCATTCTTCTGTAGCACCACATTTCAAATGCTTCAAGTTTCTTTCTTTCCGGTATTCCTAAAGTCCATGTACTGGAACTTAAAGCTGAATGAATACAGATTTTGAAGTTGATAATACTGCACAGTATTCGCAGATGAGATGGCGAGAAACATTTTTGGTAAAACTGAAAACGAAATATAAGTTTGTTACGGCACAGTTCACAATGAGAATCTCAGTTGAACTACACTTAAGCAGACCAAGTCGGCCGACATATGGTCAGAGAGTCTTTGTCGGATGCTCGGGGACCCATGTGTACACACTTGCAGCTCCTCGCATTCCACACCCTTTGTGAGGCGTCCTAGCAATGCGGCGCCACACGTGTTTTGATTGGCCGCAGAGCTCACAGTCAAATTGGGCTCGCCGCCTTGCCTCCATATAGAGAGCAGAGAGAGGCGTCTAATACCTGGCCTGCCTGACGTCTGATTCGCTATCGTGTTGACAAGTGGTCGTTGTTATTAGGGCGGTCTGTTTACGGCTCGCCTCTTAGTTCCGGATGGCCTCGACATCTGTCGCTGTCAGACGACTTTACCGCTCCGGGCAGTGGCCACCTGGGCATTGCCAGCTCGCATTACTTGCAAATCGCTCTCTCCGACTGCCCAATTACAGATCTATCCGGGCAGTTATAAATAATTCACGTCGAAAGCCGCTCCGCCACACGTATCCACAAACAGCTACGCATGCACATTAAACTCTGCACTGTGGCGTAATCGGAACAGCTGAGTTTATCCACTCAGAACGTGTGGCAGGAATCATTTTCTACTACTTACGGTCGTGGAGACAATTTGTACTTTTTCCCGGGTAAAGAGAAGCATTTTTAAATTTTTTTCCGTTTGGGAGGGAGGGGGTAGGAAGGGGTGAACATGATACTTGAATGAATAGTGATTTCTATTTAGCAAATTCCATTATTTTCTCACACGTGTAACGTTTCTCTGTGTAGTTCCTTTTAATAATTTCAGGACTCTTTCATAAATTTCCTTTAATCTTTGTGTGGTTTTCAGAAAGTTAAACTTTTAAACTAAATTTTTGCTACTGGCGTAAATAAAAATTCTAAATTTGATAATGACTGACATAACCTAACTTCTAGTTTTGAGCTTCAGTTTTAAAAGAACTCTAGAAAAATGGTGGAAACTTCTTTTATGAATGTCTATGAACATGAATATTTTTTTTTTAGACATAATTCGGAACAGTTTATAATGTACGATTTATAATTTACTTGAATCTTACTAAATGTGAAACATAAGACTTTATTCGAAGATACACTGAAGTCAAGATGAAAAGAAGACTTTTGTTATTTCTAGTAGAGACTTAATTTCCTCTCAGTCACTTGTATACTCTTTCCAACATTAATAATTTACGTGAGTAAATAAATAAATTGTGTATATAATTATTGGCTGCGAGACACCGCAGGGAAGTTCGGCCGTTAAGTGGCACGAGTTTCGATTTGCTGCGCTTGATCTATAGTTTAAGATAGAATGCGAACGGACAACTATCTCAGTGGTTAAGGCGTTGGACTGTATCTCGAAAGGTCTCTGGTTCGAATCCCTGTATCGGCTAGGGATCTTCATCTCTGACTCATCTTGCTGCGTAATTTGAAGTACGCTAGAACGTTTCCGTGATTCGGATTCCACATTAAACAGCAGACACCCTTTAATTACGTGAGGTGTTTTTCCTAAATTTGGACCCTCCCCCCCTTTGTGGTATTATAATAATTTCGTGTGGTCGTAATGACGTCGTGACAGGGTTTCTGTTGGCTGCGCATTCCGCCCCTGTCGTATCCGCCTTAACCTAGCCCGGCAATTCTGCCGGGTACCGGGGACATACAGTTTAACGTGGAATCCGAACCAACCAAGGATTCTGGCGACTTCACATTATACAGCAAGCTGTGCCAGAGGTGAAGCCCTGATTAAGTGCCTATGAAAAATCCCCGCCGAGAGCGGGGACCTTTCGATCTCCAGTCAGACGCCTTAACAACTGAGCCAGCAGATCGCTATCCTTGTGATGGGATTAGGTGAGATCTGGTGCAATTTTGGATACCTTTTTTTCAGCTCTACCGTTGTTTGAAAGGCGACAATCTGAAATAAAAACTTGATGTGAGATTTCCGTCGACACTTTGACCTCCCTCCCACCCCCCCCCCCCCCCCGCCCTTGGTGAGATTTCACCAACCCCCCTTTTTCTATTTGATCCAAAGGTAGCCACGACGTGGAAAATCAAAACACTGTCAACGGGATTTCAAGACAAATAAAGTCATGTGCATTATTACTATTATAAAGTTAAATTCAAAACAAGGAGCGTTCTGGCATATTCAAAAGATCGAAGCAAATCCAGTAAATAATTCCTGGCCCCACCGGAATATAGTAATAATAATAATATTTAATTAAATTCCAATGGAGCACACGCTCCGGTGGCAATTTCCCTACACATCCATCTTCCCCCTTTCCTGCACCCATCTACATTTGCCCTTTACAAATTTTAACTTTAAATTCTTTCAACGTTTTTGGTAAATTATTCATCACCCCTACCTAAAAAGGAGAATCTTCCCACACCCTTGTGCCTGAAATTGAGTGTCAGCTTATGGTCATGATCATCTTTTCCCTTCCATGCACTACTTTCCATACCTACACTAATATCTTTCCATTCCTCATCGCCAATATATGCCCTGTACACTCCCATGACCCTCTTCACCTTCCTCCTGTCTTGTAATGAATCTCATTTTGGGCCACTTCGGTGATATTAAGCAAAAAAATTTGTCATATTTCCTTAAGGTCACAGTAAATAATTTGAACTATTATAATTGTGTTTGATTAATAAACCCCGTGCCAAGCTCTACCGTTATTGATTAAGACTTTTCATGAAATCCCTCACCTTGTTGGCCTGTGAGTTTCTCAACCCACATTTGTTCGCTGTGGTTCCCAAACTATAACTTCAGCATTGTGAATGCTACAGGTAGAAGGCCATCATGAGGAATAATTTATCGTATGTCAAGATGTGGAAAGGGAAAGAAGTTAGTAGTGCGCTGATCTATCGAACAATTAATCTGTGATTCGTATCGTCCTTATCTTCTCGAACAAACATTTTCCCACTTACAATAACCGTAAAGTGTCATGGGAGCATCTATAAACTAAGTGGGAGGATCTGGAGGAGAGGAGTGGTTCCGAGCCAAGCCACGTAGCTTTGCATTCACATTATTTGTCACGGTTGAAATAAGGTACAGAACACACAACAGCAGGTGAATATTTATTTCCATCATTTAATTATCTCCTTATGTAATTTACGATAGTCTGTCAAGAGAAAACAATACACAATGTCTTCTGAAATCAATAGGGATTTTTCATAAAGCTTTTGACTCTGTACCACAAAACCGAATTTTAGCGAAGATTTGCGAATGGATACGTGATTTTCTAACTGGTCGATCACAGTACATCGTTGTTGACGGGGAAGCCTCTTCCAAGATAGATGTTACTTCGGGGGTTCCTCAAGGAAGTGTAATAGGAACACTTCTTTTCTTAATATTTATAAACGACCTAGGTGACAACGTCAAATGCTTGTTTTTTTTTTATCTGTTTAACGTCTCTCTAACAGCAAGGTCTTTAGAGACGGGAAAGGATGGGGGGGGGGCAAGGAATGGGAAGGAATTCCGCCATGGCCTTTTGAAGGAAGCATCCCGGCATTTGCATGGAGTGATTTGGGAAACCATGGGAAACCCAAATCTGGATGCCCGGACGGGGATTCGAACCGCGGTCCTCCCGAATGCAAGGTCAAAACGCTAGCCGTTACACCACCACCCTCGGAAAATGCTTGTTGCGATTGTTTGCCGACGATGCAGATATCTATAGGGAAATAAGGTGCTCTGACGATTCCTTAGAAATTCAGCGCGATTTGGATGCTATTTCCGATTGGTGCCGTAAATGGCAGCTTACACTTAATTGTAAAAAGTGCAAGGCAATGCGAATAAGTAACAAAAAGAATCAGTTTGCTCACGAGTACAAAATAAACAATTCAGCTGGATGTAGTCTTCTCGGGAGACTAGCCGAGTAAACAAGGTGCTTTCACACGATATTTCAGCGATCTCAGGCTCCGTCGCCATCTTCACCAGAAGCGACGGAGCCTGAGATCGCCGAAATATCGTGTGGAAGCACCTTGTTTACTTGGCTAGTCTTCCGAGAAGACTACATCCATTCTCAACGCCGAGAAAGACTTCGTTCTTATAAAACAATTCAGCTGTTGACACGGTGGATTCCCTGAAGTATCTTGGGGATATAGTACAAAGCAACATGAAACGGGACTTGCACATAACTTCCGTCGTAGGCAAAACTATTTCTAAATTACGATTCATAGGTCTTATTTTGAGGAATTGTAATGCTCATACAAAGAAGATAGCGTATAAAACACTAGTGTGTCCGCATCTAGATTACTGTTGTGGAGTTTGGGAGCCAAATCGCAAGGGACAGGTTGACTGAGTGGAGAGGGTACAGAGGAGAGCCGCTCGATCGTGACTGGTTGCTACAGCCCTTATCAAAGCGTCACAGAATTGATACATAGATTGGGCTGGGATAGTTTGGAAGACAGACGACGTATTTTGCGTCTGAATTTACTGGAGAATATGCGAAAATCTTTAAATTACGAGTGCAATGAAATGCTTCTTCCGCCAACCTATTTAGGTCGCAATGACCGGAGGGATAAGATTCGAGAAATAAGATGCCGTAGTGATGCTTTCATGTATTCCTTCTTTCCTCGAGCTATTCGAGATTGGAATGCGCGGGTTTAGGATTGGTGCTTAGCTCGCATTCGGGAGGACGCCGGTTCGAATCCCCGTCCGGGCATCTAGATTTGGGTTTTCCATGGTTTTCCCAGATCACTCCAGGCGAATGCCGGGATGCTTCCTTAAAAAGGGCCATGACCGAATTCCTTCTCGTTCCTTGTCCCCCATCCCATCCCGCCTCTAATGACCACGCTATCGACAAGGCCTAAAGCCCAAGCAAAAAAAAAATTGTTTCTTAGCACACTCTGCCATCCACAATGTTTGTGATTTACAGAGTATGGATGTAGATGTAGAAAGCTAAGTGCTATGCGGGGAAGGTTTGAGGCAAAAGCCGTGTCGGGCTATGTGGGTGGAGGAGCGTTCACAGGAGGTCAATATGGAGCTACGTAGTTTATGGACGCTTCCCTATGATCTACTGCAGATATTGATTGTGTCGTGTGTGTGCTGAGTGAGTCCACTAATGGAGCTCTCCAGGCCTGGGAGGCGGCAGATTGACAGTCGGCAGGTGGTGTTTGTCTCGCCTGAGCGACCCCTCCACCTGTTGCCGCCGTCGCTAATTGGAGACTGTTAATTGCGATCGGCGAGCACAGCTCGGACGCACGTGTTGCACGTGTGCTGGCTCGTTAGGTTGGCTCATCCGGCCAGCGCCAACAAATGTTTATGGAATGTCACACACATAGGACGCTCTGTTCCTGTCTGCGGGGGCGCCTGCGCGCCATATGGCACCCCACCCCACCACACCCCTAACCCCTCTCCACCGCCAACGATATTTTCGGCTATTCCGTCCTCATAGGACCATACGGCGAGAATTCCGAGATGATGGTTTCCTAACACCCAGTAATCGTTCTGTCCATCCGAGCTGAAATCCTACTGCCGTTTGTCTTGCTGGATAAGAAACTCCCTGGATGATTGTATTGCTCACATCTCTGAGCACACTGCTTATCAAAATTACTACGGTACGGAGCTTGTTGAACCGCCACACTTTAAGTCTACTATGGTCTCATTACAACGGCTGTCGGTTCGAGTCCGGTCTCGGGCATGTGTGGATTTAATTAAGTGTTGTGTTCGTCTTGTGCTGTCCTCACTGTAGTGTCTACAATCATAATTAAAGCCTGATGCAACAGTTGGTACAAAAACAAATTGGGGCTGGCTATATGGTCGCAAAGACCAAACACCATACTTTTTTTTTTTTTCTAAATCTACTTTGCGAAACTTTTAAAGAGATTTTAGGATAACGAATTGAGAGCCTGCCAGATGAAGATTGATATTGAGAACGAGGTGATATCGTCACCACTTTAATATTCATATTTTGTTGATTCTTAATTCATTTGTGCTTGATTCTGGAGTATTATAGTCAAGTCCATTTGTTTAGCTTCAAAACAAAAGCAATTTCAACTCTCTATCTTTTATAGATTTGAGTTATATGCAATTAAAAAAATTAAATATTCCACGATTTACAAAATGTATGGATTTTTTACCAAATTTCAGAGGGCCAGAACTCCGCGATTTTTTTTTTTTTTTTTAAATTGCTTTTTGCGTATTTCATAACTACAGTACTGCAATTTTTTTCGAAAAAAAAATGCAATTGGTTAACAGATCCATTTGGGTAGAAGCTGTCTGGCCTGAGATTGACTGGGCCATGAGTGGTCTGGTGGTTCAGTGGTTAAGGCGTCTGACTGGAGGTCGAAAGATCCCTGTTCGAACCCCGGTCTCGGCTGGGATTCTCAAAAACATTTAAATCAACCTTCTCCTCGGGCACAGCTTGTTGTGTAATGTGAAGTAATCCAGAACGTTTCTGTGTCTCGGGTTCCACGATAAAATGTATATCTCCTATACCCGGACGATTTCCATGGAACCGAGCGTGGTGGGGGAGCGGTTAACGCTCTGGTCTCGCATTCGGGAGGATGGGCATCCATGTTTGGGTTTTCAATGGTTTCCGCAAATCACTCCAGTTGAATGCTGGGATGCTTCCTTCAAAAGGCCATGGCCGAAATCCTTCCCGTTCCTTGTCCCCAGTCCCATCCCGCCTCTAATGACCTCGACGTCGACGAGGCACAAAGCCATAAGTAAAAAAAAGTAGATTACCATAGGGGCAGAATGCGCAACTAATAAAAACCTTTATCATCAGGTCATATCGTCCATACAAGGATTTATCCCTCTAAAATAGGAATTAACTGTAATCCAATTCTGGTTACAATCCCTCTAATAATTTTGACAGATATTCTCGAGATCGCGTTCAGATACTGTACCTCATTACAAGGCGGAAATAACAGACTTATCCAGTGTCTGACATAACTGCGGTCGAATTTCACAATGAGTCAGGGTGACGCGCTCTCTCGTTTAGAATAGTACTTTATCAGTCTATCATCTCTCTAAAACAGGCGTTGTGGGTGAGGGGTTAACGTCCTGGCGTCGCGTTCGAGAGGACGCCGGTTCGAGTCCCCGTCCGGGCATCCAGATTTCGATTTTGCATGGTTTCCCCAAATCACTCCAAGCGAATGCTGGGATGGTTCCTTCAAATGGCCATGGCTGATTTACTTTCCGTTCCTTGTCCCCAGTCCCATCCCACCTCTAATTACCTCGAAGTCGACGAGGCGTAAAGCTGTAAGTAAAAAAAAAAAAATATCTCTGAGAATACACTAAAAAAAAAAAACAGAAAAAAATATTGAGACCTGTACGACTCGTCGATATCAAGGTCTTTTAAGCCGGGGGATGATGGGCACAACTACGGGAAGGAATTTAACCATGAATCTTTACAGGCACCATCCTGGCATGGATGGTTGGACAGGGATTCGAACCCACGTCCGCCGGAAAGCAAGGACACAGCGTTACCCCTCACCCTCCATGACTGATGCATCGTAGCTATAAGCATTTCTGACTTGCAGCCTATGTGATTGTGAACACACATTTTAGAGGTTAACCAGGTCCCAGATAGATATCGCAGCGTTTATCTCGTATGTCTGTTACACTTGATTTCTTGTTGCAATACCCACGTTTCGCATACCGTCCCGGCCATCAAGGTTTCAGTTTTCCATGGTTTCCCGAAATCTTTCCATTAAATGCCGTGAGAGTTCATTCAAAAGACCACGGCCAAATTCCTTTCCGTTCCTTGCCTCCAGTCCTTTCTCACTTATAATAACCTCGACGCTTTATTGAATACGAGGCCAGAGTCTTGGTGAGTAAATCTCAAAGTTTTGTTGGTTACTCTGCACACGAGTTCTACAAAATGTTAAAATATAAACCTGAAATTTATTACTTTTAAAGTTAACTTAAAAAGTTTATGGTTTTTGTTAAAAAATTACAATTCTTAATTAATGCAGCTAATTACGTAGCAAATTTCCGTTCTGATTGCTTGTTGCCGTGCTGTTCATGTAGTTTAAATGTTGCGCACAAATTACGCATAAGGAAAACGATTAAGTCGTATATAAATCGAGCTCGTTAGTTTGAACTCGATGAGTGGAACAAACGCCGAAATGTTTTGAGCCGTGTAAGGTACGGGCACGCCCGCGTTAATTGGTTCTGGTCCGTCCTTTTTGTTCGTACTCTCTGGATCTGATTAAAACGCAATCAAACAGTAGTCGTAAATAATTGTGCGGAAACCACTTGCTCCGTGACTGTTCCCGCCCGCTGACGCGCGGTGTAATTTAATGAGATGAATGCGAGCCGGACGTGTTAATTCACTCGAGTATGTAACGAGAGAACGTGTTTAGAACGCACGTTAATGACGAGGGCATTACGAAACTTCCTGGACGCAAAAAAAAGGTCTCAGGCACCCAGTGTTCACAATAGGACCAAAACCAGCGTGCTGGGAGAGCGGTAACTCTGGCTTCGCATTCAGGAAAACGGGGTTCGATTTTCTGTCCGGTCATACAGAATTGGGTTTTCCATGATTTTCCCAAATCACTCCGGGAGGGTTCCTTCAAATGTCCACAACCCAATTCCTTCCCGTTCCTTTCCCCAATCCTTTTCTGCCTCTAATGACAAAGACGTCGACGAGTAGAAAAGTATTAAAAAATTGGATCAGTCAGTGCCGAGTATTAACGAGAGTAAGCTAGTAATCGAAAGACACATTAAGGTGTGAGAGAACCTACTATTCCGTGGCAATCTAAGGGATTCATAACGTATTACACAATCCTTAAATTGCTTTTCTTTAACTTTTGTTTAAGTCTTGTGAACCCTCAGACAGCTCAGAAGATTATGTCTGTTTGCAGGTTAATATAATAACAATAATTCCGTGTGATCTTAACGACTTGATGACAGGGTTTATATGGCTGCGAATTCCGCCCCTGTCGTAGCCGACTGAAGATAACCCGGCAATCCTACCGAGTAAAGGTGACCTACAGTATAACGTGGAATCCGAACCGCGGTAGCGTTCTGGCATACTTCACAGTACACAGCAAGCTGTGCCAGAGATCAAGGTCTGCTTAAGGGTCTTTTAAAATCTCCGCCGAGGTAGGGATTCAAACCGCGGACCTTTCGATATACAGTCAGACGCCTTAACCACTGAGCCATCAGACCGCTCTCCATTTTAATAAATTATCAAAGTAACTATACTTAAGGACGCAAAGTGCTATGACAGAAAATGTTCACCTACAATCCGTGTCATATCGTGTAAAAACAGCAAAATGAGTGTAGAAAACAACTTTCTTAATGAAGTATCCTCATGCGCCATCACCCTAACGCGTGGCTGTACTTAAGTCTGATGTATATTTCTAACTACGAAACGTAAGTAACATTCTAAACGTTTGAAAAACAGGAAATACTGTACTAGAAGATTGGTCAAGGGACTGTGAAAAAACCAGCTGGAACCAGGATTCGAAGGAATACTGCGCATTTTGAGATAAATACCTCCTAAATGAAGTAGAAACGTCAAGATCAAATAAGTGGATGTTTGCTGGGAGTTCCTAATACTTTTTTCCACCAAATTTGAGTGGTTCATCCACTACAGAATGGAAAAGCTACGAACAATGTGAAACACCCAGAGGAGGAGGAGGAAATGAAACGATACTTCACGGGTTGAGAGATTATGTGATGTTATTTCAGTGATTACAAAAACGAGTCAAATTTACAAAGAACTTGGCAGTATAAGTTCACCGAGCGTGGTGGCTGAGTGGTTAACGCTGTGGCCTCGCACTCGGGAGGACGGCGGTTCGAATCCCCGTCCGGGCATCCAGATTTGGGTTTTCCATGGTTTCCCCAAATCACTCCAGGTGAAAGCCGGGATGCTTCCTTCAAAAAGGCCATGGCCGAATTCCTTCCAGTTCCTTGTTCCCAGTCTCATCCCGTCTCTAACGACCTTGACTTCGACGAGGCGTAAAGCCATAAGTAAAAAAAAAGTTTAAGTTCACTTATTAGTATGACGTTGCATCCCGGCTGGTCTGGATATATGCACTGATTCGGTTGGGAAGCGTGTCTTAATGCCGTTGTATCCCCTTCTGAGGCAATCTCGACCACAACTGTAGTAACTGGTTCTTGATATCCTGGATACTGGCAGTGAGTTGATATTGACGTCCGATCTGGTACCACACACGTTCTTTCGGAGACAGATCTGGGGATCTTGCTGACAACGGGACTGCCTAAACATCACGCAGACTGTTTATAGAGACATGTGGCGTGTGTGGACGAGCATTGTTCTGTTTCAAGATGACACCATGATTCTGTCAATAAGGACGCCGGATGTCCGTGCAGTACCGATGTGCCGTCTGAGTTCCCTGAGGGCGACCTGAAGTCATACCTGTAGGCCCCCTACACCATCACGCCAGTAGCCGCTGTCTGTACCTCTCCGAAACACTGGAGGAAGGACTGTTCACTAGGTCCCCACTCGCCGACGATGGTCATCCGAGCTGTGATTCATCGCTTAATGCAATGAGCGCCATTCAACATTGGTTCACGGCTCCATTCCAAACGCAGCTGTTTGTAGTGTGGTGTTAACGGTAGTCTACGCATAGGATGGTAATTCCCCAGTCTGGTTGTGTCCCACTGATTGGTGTGCGATGTTGCAGGGAGTCCATTACTTGGTCTCCGATTGCAGGTGCATATGTGCTTGGTGCACAATACGGCAAACCTCCCTTGTTTGTGGTCAAGAGTTGTCGACCGGAACCTTGTCGACGAGTACGCCTGCTCTCGCGCTCCCATGTAGTGTACCATTGCGCCATTGTTACATCCGAATAACTCTACAAATCTGTATATTGCACGATTCGACCAGTCGGCCAAATGAAGACCCACAATGATGTCCTTTTCAAACTCTGTCAGCTGCTCATAACGCTTTCTCAAACGATGACCTGCCTGTCAAAGAGAAATAGAACTCTAATCATTTCCATACACGTCGATGGTGTGTATTTGTACGAAGTTACACTGACATCCGACCATGCCTTCTGGGTGCTTCAATTTTTTTGTCGACAGCTGTATATCCACAGTAACATAACGTATTTAATCACTTTTTATTTTCTACATCGTTTCTGGATGAAAAATTAAAATGTTCGGTAAAATTAGCTTCGAAATACGGTACACATATATTCGAAAGAGAAATACCAATAGTTATTGTATACCATGACTTGGACAAATATTATCATCTGTCTGTGATGAATTATTGCTTTATATGCATGAGAAAGGAAACAGGGAAAAATTATTTTACTCTGAAATTTTAACTGCGTTACAATTTTATTTGTTGGTTTATGGAAATTGTACTGTTCGCAATCGAAGTATGGGTGCTCAATACAGAGAAGTGATCTACAGGCAGTCACAGGTAGAATATCAAAGTGTTCCTTGGCTTCCCACAGATCCTACCTTTTTTTCACATAGCCCGTTTTCCGCAACAGCTGGTCGTCGGTTGAGGCGACAGGAAGCTTGTGAAACAGTAGAGCACTCTGCTGTGGTTGTATTTGAGTCAGCTTTATCTCTGAACTGTCGTAACTAACTTCACCATACGATAGGAACCTTTAATCAGACGAACGCAGCCCTGTTTCCGTAATTGATTTTTACAGTCGATAGACGACGTATCAGGTCACAGATGTAGGAGAACTATTGGAAGATCAAATTTTTTTTTTTTTTTTTGTGTGGGGGGATGTTGCTTTTAGTTGTTCTTATTAAGATTATTATTACTTATTACAGTCAAACGCTTTCAACAGGAGCACATTTCATTCTAAATAAATGAACTATTAATTGAAGATATCGGAGTATATTTTTTTCTTAATATAGACTTGCTTGTTCGTTTCCAAACAAAGACGTTCGCCGATTCTAATACTTGGAGAATTGGTAGTAATCTATTTTAACAAACTCATCTATAAGAATAAAATATCTAGATTTTAAAACTAACTTCTTTTATTTGTCTGATATTTTCACAACAGTTCCTTAGATGCCAACATGCTAAAATTGGACAAACAATAAGATTGCAAGGTTAACTTTTACGTCGAATCACTTCAGAATTTCTCACCAACAGTCATTCCAATCAAATGAATCTAGTAGCTTAGTTAAAATTAAGTTTGTATCCCTTTTTTTTCTGCCAAATTTTATTTTGTGAACCAAATTTGCATAATCAAAAATGGGTTATTTTTCGAACAGTTCATACAGGGTTAAGAAAAATATGAAAATGATTTATATCCCATCTGAAATTATGAATGCACAACATGTATACTTAGTTTACAAACGCAGTTACGCATAGACGTTCAGATTACAACATTAGAAAAAAAAATCTCTGGTTATTAATTATATTTATTCAGATGAATGAAATCCTCCTTTAAAGAAACACGATGGCATATCATACGATAAGTATATTTAACATCTGTTATATGTATCTCTGGAACGTGCCATTGAGTCTAAGAGATTGGTTATTACTAATTAGGCTCGAGTCTGGCATTGGAAGACACGGCTCCAAATCCCCGTCCGCCATCCAGAGTTCGATTTCCCACGGTATTCCGAAATCATTCCAGCCGAATATCAGATGGTTCCTTCGAAAGGTCAAGACTTTCTTCCTTCCCATGCCTGTTCTTCTGAGTCTACTGATATCAACGTCGTCGAGCCGTACAACCTTAAGGGAGGGGTGGAAACATCTGGAAGCAGCTATCAAAGATCCATTCTTTTTCCATTGCTTGATTTTCTCTCTTCGATGTCGTTCCTGCAAAGAAAACACACTGTTAGTGTTAATAAGTAATGGAGCTTTGTTTTTTTTTTAGAATTCCCTCAAGGAAGAGCATGGTATTGGCGATATTACGTATTACTGTTGGAATTACTTCTTGTTAATATCAGGAGTACGAATGGAGTATAATACTCTTTGTCACTCATGATTCTTATTTACCGAGTACTGTCGGAGTTCATCTTCCTGTTTACATAGTTATGTTATTATGATTAAACATGCTGTAGCTAGTTTGAATAGTCTATGTTTAATTCAGTAACCTACAAAAACAATATCAACACGGAGAAGTTTTCCAGCGTCCTAGCCTGATGTAAGTCGTCTTTATTTGAACTTGGCAGTAAGAAACAACGGTACAAGGGATTGTCATGAAATGTGGCATGCGGTGGGTTTTGTTAAGACGGCAGTCTTTCGAGCCCATTGTATTTGCCGCTGATGGAACTAACACGTGGCATTGGTGACTGCAACTTCTGTGAGTTGGGACAGACAGGCTGCAGCAAAAGCCACACAGCCAAACACAAAACATTTGTGAAAGTAGTGTATGTTTATACCTGTTGTCTCGGAGATCTGATAGATCAAAGTTCTCTGCCGTTCTACTCATACAACGAATTCGCAGTCTCAAATTTCTTTTTGGATTTCGACAGAATTTATAACAGCACGACTGTTTTTTACGTGAGAGTTTAATTCCAGACAACCAAAGAAATCCTCATCTCTAAAAGTATGTTGGAGTACCTAATTTCTTTTAAGTAAACATTAATTCAACCAAAGTTCAAGATTCACATACGTTTGGTCCGGCAACTGGCAGAAGTCTGTATCCGAAGCAAAGAACATTTCATGGATTATATTCCGATAAATGGCTTTGATAACATGTAAATATATAGAAGCGACACTGCTTTTGAGAAACTTGGAGCTGAGCCTGGTGGATGAGCGATAGTCCTCGCGTCTATGATTCCGCTGGACGTGGGTTCAAATGTTCAAAAACTCGTCCAGTCACAGTTTTCCTAAATCGCTCCAGGCGACTGCCGGGATGGTCCCTTTAAATGTCCTACCCGTTCTTGGCTCCTTGTCCTTTCCCGTTCTCATGGCAGCAATGTCGACCAGGCGTAAAGCCAGAAAAAAAAACTTGGACCCGATATCAGAAATTGAGTTCTGTTTAATATGACGTCGTTTCTGATATAATAGAATGGTAGTGCGAACTAAGGATGATACGAGAAGCACATTACACTATTTTTCTTTCCCTTTTTTTTTTTTTTTTTTTTTACTAAAGATTAAGATTGAGAGTGAGATGGAGATCGTTTAGGGTCAAAGAGGATTGTGGGAAAGGACATGAAGAAATTCTGACAGTATCTTCTGAAGGAACCATTTTGGCATTTGCCTGATTTATTTCGGGAAGCTGAGAAAACAAAATCTGGATGGACAGCCTGGGTATCGAACCAGCGTCCTCCTAAATGCTAAAGCTCACAGAAAATGGAACATTTTATCAAAACAAACAGTTATTGCTGTAGAAATTACTATCTAAAAGTGTATGCAACAGAATGATTTAAGAAGTTCCTCTTTGTCAATACAGAAGGAATAATGTGAGAAGTTGTGCTATGAATGATGTTGAGAATTGTTTTTAAAGATGAAGTATGAAACGAACAGAATGTGAAGAAAGAAGTCTGTCCTATTTTTTTTCTTCTTCTGGCTGCACGCCTCGTCAACGTCGAAGTCATTAGAGGCGAGAAAGGACTGGGAACGGGAAGGAATTCGACTATGGCCTTTTGAAAGAACCCTCCCGGCATTCGCTTTAAGCGATTTGGGAAAATATAAATCTGGATGGCTGGATGAGGATTCGAACCTGCGTCCTCCGGAATGCGAGGCCAGGAAGTTATTGCTCACCCACCACGCTCGGTACGACTGTCCAAGCAACTTGGAGAAGAGCAGATGACCCATTTTGCAACACAAAAGATTTTTTATTCTGTTAGTTGTCCATACAACGGTATGCAAAGATTAGGTCGAAACAAAAATCTGACGACGTTGTACTGCAAGTATTTCTAATTTTATACTTGCATGTGACGAGTGTTGGTCATCGAACTTTCGCTGAAGTATAATTTTTCGTAGGATGTCAATTGCACCACCACTAGTGGGCGATGCTGTAAATGTTTCCTATCATCCTTTTAAGAATGAAGAGATCACTACGAGACTAAAAGTTTTGGAGGCCTGCATCAAACCAGTCGAGATCAGTGTATGAAAATTGTCAGTTGAGTATCGAGCACGTGAGCATTTTTATAACGATTTTGGAACTCATATCTTCCGAAATATTGAAATAAATCAAAATATGTTACGAAATACTGATTATTCGTTTTTTGAATATCTGTATATCTGTGATACGAAACGTTATCTGTTGGAATTTTACTACTTTTATTTTTTTCATACCCCTGTTTGGTTTGTTTGTTATTACTTGTATGTGGATCTGTGGTGTGCTCAAAAAAGCATAACTTCATGTGAAATTTCATCACAGACACCGCAAAGTTGGCATAATAACTGGGCTCTGACATACGTACAATCGGACCAGTGGATTCACCGAAATTTTAAGTTTTTTTTTTTTGTTTGCCAATTTGGCTACGGAGCTCTCCTTAGGAGCCAAGAACGTTTTACATAACAGCACCACACTTTAGCAACATAAAGTACTGTTCCACAGTTTTATTGTTGACATAAAGCGAGCGAGTTGGTTTGGAGGTGAGTCAGGTAGGGGGCAGCCCACCCGCGCTGAAACCCGACTCGCTCGCGGCTGTAGCGACAAGTGCAGAGCACATGACGCTTCCGGGACACGCAACTCCCCGGGGAGTCCTCTTCCAGCAGGCATCCATCTCCGCAAACTCGTCACACGTGGCGGCGCTTCCTCCTCACGGTCGCTCGTTTCCGGTGACACTTTCGCGGTATTCCGACTCATCAAGTGAATATGACCGCTCTGCGAGTTTCAGCACTTCCGATGCGATACAGTGACTCCGATGAGAGGGGCGGTATCTCTAGAACTCGCTATAACTGATGATCGCCACAACTGGTGAACCAGTTGTCGGTGGATGTACTCCACAACATGTGCTAATAACTGTGTGTGTTTAGCTTAGTGCTTTATCTGCGTTGTGAGACAATGAAAATTGAAGAAAGGGAGGAGGTATAATCGATGCCGGCGCATCTAGACCTACTCTTCCGAAAGACGCAAAGAGGCCGCCAAGTATTTCGTTCCCATCCGACTGACGAATCACCATTAGCAGTATCGAATGTCGTTGCTTTGTGTTTACTGCTGGGAGGTTTTGGTTTTAAACCAGGACTTAATCTGATGGTTAAGAATTCTGCTCTCCTGTTCTGCTGGTCAGTAGTTGCTCCACCCTCCGGGTTCGAATTATCGGCGCCGCACACCACCTAGGTGCGACAATGACCTGAACCAAGCAGCAGGCTTCGAAAATAAGTAGGCAGACGTTAATGTATACTCCAATTAGACTTCCCACATTTTCCACGCCGTTCTGTCACCGCGTCAGAGTTATTTTAAGTAATCTGACCATCGTAACGTATTTCTCAAGTTGTTGCCTCTTATCCAGTTATTTCTCTGCCATTAGATCTAATATGGTCATAACATTTTTACACTGAACACAATGTTACATTAACCTCGCACTTTACTTCTGTAAACTCTTTACTGATTCCGAGCGTGGTGGGTGAGCGATAACGCTCTGGCCTCGCATTCGAATCCCCGTCCGGGCATCCAGATTTGAGTTTTCCATGGTTTACCCAAATCACTCCAGGCGAATACCGCGATGCTTCCTTCAAAAGTCTATGGCCGAATTCCTTTCAGTTCCTTGTCCCTACTCCTTTTGTGCCTCTAATGACCTCAACGTCGACCAGGCGTAATTCCATAAGCAAAACGATTCCTCCTGTTCGACTTACATTCACATCGCAACATCCTGATGGGGAGATTTCCTATCAGATTCGTTTCGAATGTCATTTCTGCATATTCAACTGCAATTTTCCCACTTCAGTTCCATGATTGGTATCTTTCAGCCTTTAGAGCCAATTTTCCGTTGATTCGGCCCTTACGGCTGGATGACGTCGAGACAATTAAAGATAGAAAAGGATTTGGGGCAAGGAAGGGGGTAGAAATTCGGCAAAGGCCTTTTGAAGGATCCACCGAGGCATTTGTCTGGAGCGATTTCGAGATACCATGTAAAACCGAAATCTGGATGGCCGCACGAGGATTCGAACCCGCCTCCTCCGGAATTTCGGGCCCAAGTACTACCGTTCATCCACCCGACTCTGTGTTTCAGGTCGATAACACTGCACAGGAAATGATTCGTTTTAGTCAAAATTTTATAATGATTTTACGCACTCCAGTAAATACATTTACACTGCATTTTATAATCCTTCGTCCACTGATATATTTATTTTGGTTCGAAAATTCATAATTTTTATTCGGCGGCTTTTAGAGATAATGCGGTCCTCTTCTTTGCTATTTGGATCTAGTATCCCTGTTAATGTGTGTTTCAAAGTTATTTTTTTTTTTTTTTTGAAAATGAAGAGGGGAGGGGATTTATAGCTTGAACTTCTCTAAACATGAACTCTGAATACAGATTCGACGGTTTGTTTTAAAAAAAGCAATAATTTTAGAAGGAATGCCAAGGACTGATCTCCTGTTTTCGATCTCTGAAACACGGCGACCTGATCTCCAGTTCGAAAAGTAAATGTGTATCGTTATTTTTTAAACGCCATTTGGCAGCTAGCTTGATACCTCCCAGTATTGATTAATAGTTTGTAAAGTAGGCCTAATACTGCAAACCTTAGATCTTTCTTCTCGTCACTGGAAATTCAAGTCAGAGAAAATATTAAACAGGTGGTTAAGAGAGTTTTTCACTTCCTCTTTCTGTTGACTCATTCGATTTCCAAGGACCGAGTTTGGTGGGTAACGGCAACGGTCTGGCGTCGCATTCGGGAGGAAGCGGATAAGAATTCCGGTCCGGAAAACCAGATTTCGGTTTTGTTTGGTTTCTCGAAATCACTCCAGGCTATTGCGGGGAATGTTCCGTAGAAACCAGTCGCAGTGGATTGCTGTATCTGTGTGTTGCGGGCAGGCAGGTGCATGACTGGATGCCCGCGGCTGTTCTGAGAAGTCGTCGGGAGTTGCTCTGTTAATTAGGAGTAGGTCAAGAGGCACGGCCTCCGCTGTCTGCTCTCGTCACCGCTCACCCACTCCGCGTTTCTGCTGTCCTTAGCTTTATTCGAAAACTCCGTCTTAGTCTAGCTGTTACTGCAGCATTGATGTTAGGAGTAAGCAGATGCGACACGACAGAGACTGGATTTGCAGTCAACTGCTCTTGGTAATCGCGCCCGGTTTATGTGGTTACTGTTATCACATGCTTTTATCTTCTCATCTAACAAATCTACGTATAAAGACTGACTACTAAGACAATGTTTATAGCAAACCGTATCACTCTTGAAACATTTTAGAAATGATTCCTAAGACTTCCGCGGCAATCTTTGTTCATGATTAATAGACTTTCGGGTTATGCCGCGTTGTTTATTTCATTACCCGAGCCTTCGGCTGGTATCCTACAGCCTTCGTCAGAGATACTGTTTATGTTGACATAGCAACGAGCGCCAAGCATTGCAGAGTAAAAGGCCGCTATCTTCGTTGATGTTGTTGGTATTCTTTAAAATTTCTGTTGCCTCTTTCACCCGTCGGGGCCACCACTGGTCTTCTCTCCACAGTAGCCTCGTTTCTTGAAATTTTATTTCATGTCCGCTATTAATAGCATGGCGGACTACGGCGGATTTGTCGCTGTTGTTATATTTGTAGTGGCGGATATGTTCTTTAAGTCTCTCCGCCACAGTGTGACCTGTCTCGCCGATATAAACACTGCCACAGCTGCAGGGGATTTCGTAAACACCCGTAAGCTGGTGTGGGTGTAATCTGTCTTTTACCTTTGTCAGTGACTGACCAAGTTTGCAGTTAGCCTTATATACTATTCGCACCTTCACCCGCTTTAATAGTTTCCCAATCCGGTCTGTGATACCTTGTATGTATGGGAGACAGGCGAATTTTGTTGGCACATTGGTATCATGGGATAAGTTGACGTCTTCCATGGATCACTGAACTTAAGAGCAAAGACAGTATGTGACTCGGAAAGTCTGCAGGAAGAAATGGAGACACTTAAAAAAATATTCCCAGCCAACGCCTATAGCGAATACGACATCAGAAGGGTTTTAAGACCCAAAAAACCCATGGATGCTTGGCGCTCGTTGCTATGTCAACATAAACAGTATCTTTGACGAAGGCTGTAGGATACCAGCCGAAAGCTCAGGTAATGAAATAAACTACACGGCATAACCCGAAAGTCTATTAATCATGAATTTTAGAAATGCTTTTCAGTTTTGTCGATGGTGGATGGTAAAATTATAATGGGTTACAGTTTCCTCGTCACATTAGATTTAAAGGAGATTTTTCTCTTAGAAAAAATTAAATTTAAAGGGATGAATATCTGCCATGAGTGAAGTACTGTGGAAATTTGTAGTTACATTTGAACACAACAATATATTCCATTAGCTGAACGACAACTGCTTGGTATATTTTAAATACTAATTACATTGCTTTATATCGCTGTACCAATTAAAGTTTGCGGACTGTTACCCAATGTATTTATTAGCCAGACGTGGAGCGTTATAATAGCTTAGATCTTGAGGAAATTCTGGAAACATCTTGAATGGAGTAAACTCGTAAAGAATCATTGCATATTCATCATCACTATCTACTCGAGTTCTGTCCAGGAAGCAGTTACTTTAAAGAATCCAAATCAACTAAGACTCTCAAAAAATCGAGAATGAAATTATTGATACGTAAAGAAAGAGAACATACAGTACACAAACAATTTTCAATGTGAAATCAAATCTTTAGAGATGAGCATTGACAGAATAATTTGTCACTACAATCATTTTCAAGATCCAAGTTTCGCTCTTCGAAAAATCCTGCTCAAAATCAGTTATATTTTAGCATAACAGAAATCCTGTACCGGATTTTGTTTTCGTATCGGAATATTCAAGACTGATCTGTGCAAGATATATAAATATGGTTTAGTCATAATACGAATCAGATATTTAGTTGAGGTAAGCATGAAGAGTGATGGAGAAAATTAATTAATTAGCTCTGCTGGCATGCAAAGATAATACTGATTTCTTATCTCTAAAAGTTCGGGTCCAGGATTCAACTCCCGGTAGGGCCAGTAATGATTAAGAATTCTCTTTCATCATATGAGCTACCTACGACGTTCCGTGGTTCAGATTCCAAATTAACTCTAGAACCATTTACGACAGATGCAGAATTAGGCTTTTTTTTTTTTTTTTTTTTTTTTTTTTTTACGCCTCGTTGACGGCTATGGTCATTAAAGGCGGGATGGGACTGGGAAGAAGTAACGGGAAGGAATTAGGCCATGGCCTTTTTTGAAGGAAGTATCCCGGCATTCGCCTAGAGTGATTTGGGGAAACCAT
Organism: Vandiemenella viatica; assembly: GCA_031002005.1. Lineage (NCBI taxonomy): Eukaryota > Metazoa > Arthropoda > Insecta > Orthoptera > Morabidae > Vandiemenella > Vandiemenella viatica. The sequence continues at coordinate 233,657,546 of CM061920.1, read as the reverse complement.
GGAAAACCAAAATCTGGATGCCCGGACGGAGTTTCGAACCCGCATCCTCCCGAATGCGAGGCCAGAACGTTAACCGTTCACCCACCACTCTCGGTGTACAATTCGGGGCAAATCGATACTTTGCCGCCAGGTCGTAAGTCTACAAATTTTCTTTAATTAATTTATTTAGCTGGCTCATACATGGGAATAGATATTGATGATTACTAAACAAAGCATGTCAAAAGAGGAAAAATTTTGCGAACACAAAGGAAATTTTCTTACGAGGTAGAGATTTACATAGTTGATGAGGAGATGCGGTAACACTTTGTGAAGATTTCGGGTGTGTTGTCTAATTGCGCGAGGGGGTATTAGTAATTTGTTGTTGTAAGGTTTTGTGTGGTGCAGACAGCTGGTGAGAGGAAGACTCGGTTCCCACGGAGTGTTGTCCCATATGCTGCTGCCTTGCCAAGGCTGCGTGAGTGTGTCTGGCGAACACATGACGACCGCCCCGCCGCCAAACAAACTCCAGCCACGGCAAGTGTCCGGCACAGCAGGAAGCGAACCGAGTGTTGTTCCTCGTTATTCCCGCACACTCACAAGGTCAGCCTCCTCTACCCAACACTCTGAGCAACCCAGTGTGAATTCGCTCACGATCTTACTAGGCGGTTCCTATAATATAAACGAACCAGCTCTTTTTATCTTTGCTGGAATTGAATTTTGAATTTGAGCAGAGTTACCACAAGTATCAACATTCTATCACGCTAGGAGTTGGTTTCTGAGAACAATTTAGGAGGCTGCATCCCAGAAAAACAGAATACCTTAGTCATGGCAGTGATGTAGCTCTGTAACCATCCCTTGTGCTGAAAAAGGGCTAAATGGGCTCCCATTAATTACGTGAGGTGAAATGGGGGGGGGGAAAGGTTGCAGAAATCCCACGTCACCTTTTTAATATCATGAGGAACAATAGAGCTTAAAAAAAGTCTACAGACGACGCGTATACCTAATTTAGTGGCGGTGGGGGGGGGGAGGGGGGTATAACCGCCCTAGGAAGCAGGAGAGATTAGAAAAAAAAGGTATCAAGAAATTACGAGATCGGTCAGCAGGAGGGGGGGGGGGGGTGTCCGACCAGATCTCACCACGACTGGGGAGAGAATCCAGAATTTAGGAAAAACACCTCCCGTAATTAATGGACACCCCTAGCACGAATATTTAACATGTTTGTGTTTTGTTTCTGTGTGACCACACCCGCTTCAATGGCAAGTATTTTTCTTCCTTTTGTTTTTGTTTTTACTTATGGCTTTACGCCTCGTCGAAGTTGAGGTTATTAGATGCGGGGTGGGACTGGGAAGAAGGAAAGGGAACAAATTCGGCCATGGCCTTTTTGAAGGAAGCATCCCGGCATTCGTCTGGAGTGATTTAGGGAAACCATGGAAAACTCAAATCTGGATGCCGGACGGGGATTCGAGCCACCGTCTTCTCGAATGTTGGTCTTCGTCTCTACCCACTACCTAATTACGGTACAAAGCGCCATTTCATTCCTATGTAACGTAAATGTATCGAAGCGGGAGACGAGAATCATTTTCTTTAACAATGAATCTCTTCAACACGCTTCCAGTGGACGAGGTCTTCTTAATCCGTAAGATAGTTTGGCAGTGTAGAATCATGTTTTAATCAACTTCAGATTGATAGAGGAGCAAATTGATATAGAATAACCTAGGGTGGTGCGTTCAGGTCTTTCATTCTGGAGGACGCGGGTTAAAATCCTCCTCCCACCATCCACATTTTGGTTTTCCATAGTTCCCGGAAATCACTCCAGGAGAAGGCCCGAACGTTTCCTTGAAATGATCATGACTGGATTCCTCTCGCCTTTAATGACTGCGACGTCGACAACGCGGAAAGCTCGGAGAAAAAAAGAATCTGAGAGCAAATCATCAACTTTCTGTACAAATTATGATGCATTGAGCAGTAATATTTGTATGTATACAAGGACCGTATAAGGTTCTTTATTTGTTTTTAGAAAATATGAAAATGTACTTTATCCACTTAAATATAATACTTTTAGTTATGTTCCCAGCGTCACACCAGTACACAGGAACTTCATTTATCCCTCTTTGTCCGTCGCTGAATTTATTTCGATACTCACGCTGAAAATCAAATCACTATTAACAAAATCATACTACACGAACTTTAAAAATCAACTCCCTTGTCTTTATTACAATCTCAATATTAAACAAAACATCTTCTACTTACCTTATATCTTCTATTTTCCACATAATCAATTACAAATTCATATTTCATTATCTTTATCTTTACTCTAATTTCTCTGCCCTCTAATATTTTCCAATTCTAATCCCGCAAGGATTCTTCGCGGCTTCTCCAGAGAGACTCTCTTTCGCCTCTTCTCTCAATACATTTTCTCTTCAAACCAACTCATCCTCTTCCAACAATACCTCTTCTTCAACTTTTTTCAACTATCCTTTATTCGCCAAAGATCTCGTATATTTGTCTTGACATTCTGTGACCTTGGAGTTTACAAATTCAATGTTAGTATCTACAATTACAACTATTAAATAAAAAAAAGACTTTACTAATGTGAGAACACAGACCTACATCAGATTAAATTCCGGATGAAATTCGAAACGTTGTTTTTCTTTGGACAGCATCCAGTGTGTACCTGTGAATATATTAAAGGACCGAATGATTTAAATACTACGATACAGACCGGCGACAAACATGCGGTGTGACAAAAAAGTACTAGGAACAGTATATGTGATAAACCAGCTAACTAGATCTGAGACAGTCTGAAAACCAGGAGTTATTAACTGTAGTTCTAACCGAGTATTGTTTTTCATTTCTAAATGCTATATAACTCTCTTCACAAACTTAAATTTATGTTAATTAGTTGGAGGATAAGACTGGAGAAATAAGATGGCCTACAGACGCTTCTTTTGTTCGTGTTTTGAATCCTTTTTTATGCTTTTGTTTATACGCCTCTTCGACGTCGTGGTGATTAAAAGCAAGAATGGACTGATTGTAAGGCTCTGAAAGGAATTCGACCATGCCATTTTTGAATGAGCCATCCCGGAATTTACTGGAGCGATTTCGGAAAAAAACATAGAAAACCGAAATCTGAATGGCCGTATGGGAATTCGAACCCACGTCTTCCAGAATTCGAGGACAGGGCGTTCCCGCTCACCCTGCACACTCGGTAAATTTGAATAAATTAGATCAAAGTAAGTACCGGAATAAAGAATATCTTGGTGATTTCGTGGGAAAGTTGAACCTTCAAGTTCGACTTGTTCAGATAACAGACACGAATCCAAGAATAGATATAGCTTCGTGTCATAATGTCTGTTGAAAACTAATGCACTAGATAGTTGGACCTTGCGGAAAGGGCACCATGCTCAATTTAACTGTTTTACCGTGACCACGAGATAAGGTATATTTGGATTGGTAAACTGAATCAACTTCTTGCTCTCTGTTATTTTTTTTTTAATGGCATTTGGCAACGGAGGCCATACAGCCAGCTCAATGTAATTATTGTAGCTTTCAGTGTATAAGTCATCCAGTATATATATATATATTGTACTTTTCCAATGTATGGACGCCACAGGACGGACAGGACATTCACACAGACACACGACACTTAAACATCCATGCCCGCGGCCGGATTCGAACCGGCGGCCTTCGGCACGCGGAGGGTTCTTGCTCTCTCTCAATTTCCACGTTGAATGTTGTAAAGCCGTTTAAAGAGGGTTGAAAAAGGACTAATAATATCGAAAAATACTCGACATCATCTCTCAATATTCACAACGTCGTTGCTCTCAGACATGGCGTTAGGAAGTGCTATTACATTGTTACGCAATGGTCTGACTGCTGATCCCATGGTTTATGTGGACTTATAAAGTAATTTTGCTCTTTGAGATTCACTAGTTTCAGTTACCTCCCATGTCAAACTAGGACGGACATGCTTGAAATCGGAACATTTCAAGTTTGTGTAGACGCAAGTCAGGCAGGCATTGTTCTCAATACTCAAAGTCGGCCATTTATATGTTTGCGAAATGAAGAGGAGATCTTGAGCAACTTTGTTTTGAGGCCTTGATGAATTAATGTGTGCAGCCCGAGGCGAAACACCTGTTGGCAGGTGGTGGTGAATATTTCAGAGAGGTAATGGATGTATTCCGCTAGGCAGACTGCCCCGCGGCATCTCCGCTTATTAGGCACCCGGGAAACTCTGCCCACGTCTCGCTAGCTCGCTATCTTCTACCGCTCCTGCCATCTTACAAAACTCAGAAAATAAACCGAGCGCGGCGGGTGAGCGGTAAGGATCTGGCCTCCCATTCGGGAGGACGCTCGTCCCGCTATCCAGATTTAGGTTTCTGTGATTTCCCCAAGAATGCCGGGATGATTTCTTCAAAAGGTCATGGCCGAATTCCTTCCCGTTCCTTCCCCCAGTCCCTTCTCGCCTCTAATGACCTCGACCTCGACAAGGCGTAAAGCCAGGAAAAAAAGATTTTTTTTTATGTATTTAAATTTTACGCAATAATTTAGACAAAACTGACGTATTACGATATAAATAATTTTTGTGAGCTGTAGTACTTTCAGAATTTTGTCAGCAGTATCTGCCAGTAGGTTTAATGAATTCGGCACACTGATATGCTGTGAAACTACTACTGCTAAATGCTTGACTAAGTCAAACAATTGGTTCATAGACCTAAAAAGTATTGGAACACTAATTGGAATATTTGTAGACGTGAAGGTCGTGCGGATTCATACTCAAAAAGGAAATAGTTGTTGTAGTCTGATGGCCAGAAGTAATCTAGAAATTTTTTTCCTTTTCCTGATCGATACTTGACTGTTACGATCATGACGCCATCGAATTCGATGGATTCACTGAATTAATTGTGGAGACAATGTGTATAGCAATTGGCAAATCTGATGACACTCTTTAAATAATACGTAAAGGGGTCTCCACGCCTTCAGTTTAACTGTGCAGTTTAGCTTATATCACTTTCTACTGAGCGATAAACAGAGGTAACTGCGCAGTCCAGGCCTTTTTTACGCAGGCTTCTTGCCTGGGCGAGAAATTCGTCTTTTATGACAATAAAGTATGTAGTTCCATCTGGTCATAGTACAGTTCACACAGTCTTGTCGTAGCTATTCACCTTATCATGACTTCCATCATAAAATAAGATACACATGGAAAAAATTAATGACTCAATGATTTCTGGATATACTTTCATTTTGTGATTTTGACAATAACTTTTTTGTTAGTAATAAACTAATTCTGGTATTCCCATGTGATAGATATTTATTCAGTGACAACTATTATTATTACTATTAGAAAATAATAATACGCTTATCTGAATAAATTCTTGCAGTGCTTTCCATATTGCAACGCAGGTTTCTACTGTTATCATCCGGTGCCTGAGGTGATATTCTCATAGAAAATTTCAAATATCGGAAACATCTCCCAGCTGCCAGAAACCGAAGAGTATCATTCAGTTTCACATGGATAGATAATTACATCTCTCATGGGTGTATCCTTTTTTTCAATGATGGAATCAAACTTTTCTTAAGAGCATTTGAAATGCTGTTTCGTCCATTCTTAGATAACTCGTGAAATCATTTATTTCCTCTCCTTTTTTTAACTCATTCATCAAGTGGTAATCACCGAGATAAAAGCTTCTTTGCAGAAACCAATCTTTGCTCTAACGTTCACGGTGCTTTTTACTTTCTTGTTCTTCTTCCAACACAGTTTCAATCACACTACGAACCGTGAATCTCCTTTTTATGTCACTCGTCACGACTGCACTGAATGCCAGAGCTGAGAGAACTGAAGAAACTGAAAACTGAATGTAGCCAACACACCTTCAGTTCAGACAACCGCACAGTTTTTGACTCAGTTATTTAGGACAGATGACTGCGCAGCTAAACTGAAGGTGTGTAGGGCCCTTAAGAATGTGCCGGTAAGTTTTCAAGTGTAATTAACAATATGTAAATCTACAGTTGAATTTTACAGTACTAACGTAAGAAAAATACTTGTGTAATTGTACTTGTAAACCGAGAATTCAGTTATAATGTAATAGAATTGTTACTATTCAAATTAAAGGAAGCAAAATAAATTTTTATTTCTTTTTGGAATCTGAAATTTAATTGAATGAAATAAACAAAGTTCTCTATGATAGATGTGAAACACACGGTGCAGTTCCAGGAATGGAAGCTTATAGAGTCATGTGGCCATGATTATTCAAATCATTTTAAATATGATATACAAATTTTAATTTAATTTAACAAGATTGCGTTGGAGCGATTGCTCCCGTAGCAATTTCCTTACAAACCCGTTTTTCCTCCTTCCTTTTCCAACCTACTTTTGCGCACTTCTAATTTCAACTTTAAATTCTTTTTACGTTTTTGATAAATTATTCGTCATTTCTCTTGGTAATTTATTGCAATCCCTGACATTCTTACTTAGGAACAAAGATTTTCCCACACCCTTATGCCTAAAATCGAATGCCAGTATGTGGTCATGGGAATCTTTTTCTTCCATGCACATCTCCTAATTCTTCCACAAAAATCTTTTCACGCCGTTGAACAATTTATGCGTTGTACACTCCAACAACTCTCTTCACCCTCCTCCTGTCTTCCAATAAATCATATTTAAGCTCCTTTATCATATCAGTTACTGATTGTGTTTTGTGGTCATTTCCAGAGACAAATATAGCAGCCCATTCTTGCGCCCCATTCAACTTTTGTATTTGATGCCCAAACCACCATATTCAAGCGATGGTCTGACCAAAGTTTTGTGACACAATTTCCTTACTTCTCTGATACATCCCGTCATCACTCTCTCCTTCAAGTGAAGGATTTTGAACCCTTTTTCTACCACCTGTCCCATGTGTCCTGTACAGTTGAGTTTGTTATCAAATGTTATGTCAAGGTATTTACAGTTCAAGTTTTCAATAAGCAATTCTTTCCCCACCTTGTAGTCATAATAAATTTTTAGTTTTTTATGTGTGTACCTAATAAATTGATTCTCCTTTACATTTATCTTCGTGCCATGTTTTCCTACCCAGTCAGATATCTTGTACACATCACCCTGCAGCTGCCGTTTCGATCGTATTATTAGCATTATGTCAACTGCAAAGAACCTAACTTCTGATATAATCAATTTGTATACAGGTACAGAAACCGCTGTAATAAATCTGTGTTTTTAGTAGGACGCGATTTCAACAAGGTTCCACTTTTCAGACTAAAGTTCTTAAAAGCGAAATGGTAGAAATCTCAATATTACCTCGGGAATCGGCACCAAATGGAGAGAATAATTTCCAATGGAAGAATTTAACCGGAGCCTGTTTTTGTGACAAACATACGTTAATTTAAAATGAATGTATCAGTGCTACTTGTCAATACATATAAGATTGCGGCAATAATAGTCAGAAATAGAGTATTAAAATGTGATTAAATTAACAAAACTTTCCCGTCAGGATTAGCTGCGCGTGCCATCTCCGATTATTGGTTTGAAAATTATTTAGCAATAGCTGTGTGATAGTTACCCTCATCTTTAGTCTGTGACAATCAGCAGTGTATTTTTTGGAATCGAGAATCTCTGTAGCGCTATGCCCTTGACACTTCAACAATTTGCTCACGTAAGCAAGGCAAACGAGACCTTGAGACACTGTTTATTCCGATCAAAATCGCTGGTCGCACCTCTTAAATACGAAATGTCACGACAGTCAGATTATTCTTATTGGAGTTAAGTTGCCCAAAATTATTTCAGTTGGCACCCATTAATGAACAGTCGGGGACAGAATTCGAGAGACCCCTCGCCTTTCGATTATGCTTCGTTCTAGACACGAATACCGCATGGGACAGCATAACTGGTAGGTGGTACACTAAATTCATGATAAAATAGACCTCTCATACCCAGCACTTTACCCAAGACTAAAAAAATGAGCCCGCGCAGCAAGAAACCGCAGACGCTCAGAGGGAAAGTTCGGAGTTCTGCAGTAAAAATAATCACGAATATCACCATTTTAGTCGTAATAATTATTTAAATAACCAAATTGATTAATTATAGAGAGATGGTAACACTTTTTTCGTAATTTTCATAACCGTTGCGTATTTTTTTTTCCCTCGAATAAACAGTTAACAATTCGCTAGCAAACGCAATTATATGGCGAATACAGAAAAGAATCGCTAAATTACGCACGGAAAACCAATAAGAGAGTTTGAATGGACTTAGTTACACTTTCTAACGCTGCAGCGTTATAGAACTGTGCGTGTGACAAATACACATAAAGGTTAAGGGTAAGTAGAAACAGCATTCTCGAAAGAACTCTAATGGTAAACTAAGTCACGAAATATAAATAAACTATTCCCAGAAAATTAAATTGTGCGGAATATTAACACCTTAATTTTGTTTTCTTCATACCACTTTCTAACGCTGCAGCGTTATAGAACTGTGCGTGTGACAAATACACATAAAGGTTAAGGGTAAGTAGAAAGAGCATTCACGAAAGAACTCTAATGGTAAACTAAGTCACGAAATATAAATAAACTATTCCCAGAAAATTAAATGGTGCGGAATATTAACACCTTAATTTTGTTTTCATCATACCATATTTAGAGGGTAAGCTAAACTTTAACGCAGTAGCAACAGTTTTAGTAGTAATAATAATAATTAAGAACAGTAAAGAAATAAAAAAATCCGTCTGCAATGTGAATTAGCGGTTCCACATTTTAAATCTGGAAGATGGAAGTAGTAAAACTATCATCTCTCTCTTTGTTTCTAACTAACACTGATACTTCAATAAAATTTTCTGTCAAGCTTTATTTCCTGCCGTCCAAGCCCGATGGGTTATAGGTAACACTGTTGCCTGGCATTCGGGAGGACGCGAATTAAAACCCCGTTGGGGATCCAGTTTCAGTATTCCATGATTTTCGTAAATCTCTCCAGCTGAACTCCAGAAAAGTTCCTTCAAAAAGCGGTGGCAGAAATTATTACCCGATCCTAGTTTCCAATACTATCAGGATTCATATCACATTGCCGCCGAAGATATGACGAACACAAAAAAAAAAAGAATTACGTGGTGGGTATGTGGTATCCGGCTCTCGGGAGGTCGTGGGTTCGAATACCCATCTAGCCATCCAGGTAAACGTTTTAGATGGTTTCCCCAAATCACTCCAGGCGAATGCCGGGATTGTTCCTTCAAGAGGCCATGGACGAATTCCTCCCCATTACTTGTCCCCAGTCCTTTCCTGCCTCTAATGACCTCGATTAGATGTAAAGCTAGAAGCAAAACATAATTGCTCAAGTAAAAATAATTACATCTCTGTGGTGTGTTTTAGACCTTTTTCTTGTTGGATTTATCTTATTCAACGGCCGAACATGGTAGCGAAGGGACTAGACTGCTATTTCCACATGTGGAGAGTCTCTAGTTCGGTGTTGTTTTAGGGCTGGTCGACGTGGAAATCATTATAGAGAGAAAAGGACTTGGGGCATGTTTCGGGAAGGAATTCAGCCTTGGCCATACCAGAGAATCATCCCAACACTCACGGAGTGATTTCGATTAATCATGCAATACCGAAATACGGATGGATACACGAAGATTTCAACCCCTGTCCTTCCGATGGGATGGCTTTGGGCGTTACAGGGACTCTCGGTCACTGGTGCGATTCCGACCAGAGGCATGGGTGTTAAAGTAGGTATTGTGGGTTGTCTTGTATCGTCTTTCAATTGTATGAGCAAAAAGCATTTGGAAATACATCAGTACACAGGATAAACACACAAAACGGTTTAGCTGGATGAATGGCTATCGGGAGGAATGCCATTAAAAATTTAAAGACAATTTTATTGAACCAAAAGGCAATTGGCTGCCTTCAAAAATATCTCAAGGGTCCACCTCATCTCACAAAAAAAATATTCCTTATTTGGTGCCAACTAGTAACATGGCTGAGTTCTAAACACGTATTAGGATAAAAAATTTGGAAAGTAGGCGTACTATAGTGAATCTGTTTAGTGCACACGGAGGGGTATTTAATTTCAGTTGAGTGTATAGGATTTAATCTCTTTAACATTATGCGTGGTTATTTCGTAAGAAGAAGATCTTCTGCTGGCTCAGTTCAGACGCAAGGAGGAAGAAAGCGTCCGACAAACGTTTCGAGGAAGTGTTTACTTACCAGTGGCTCTGAGGAAGTGAAGAACACTTGTTCAGTAGAATTAGCTCTAATAAAATTTGTGAATATGACCATCCGTACAAGAAATATGCCCATTTTCGAATTACGAGCACCTACAAATACAGTGACAGTCATTTGCCGAAAGTAACAGAAACAACTTCAAATAACATATTAAAGTTACTTCATCATAATTAGAAGACCGATGAAAATGTTGAAAAATAACATTGAACTAATATGTATAGGTCATTAAAAATTTCTGAAAATTACTTCTCGAGGATTTTAACTTCAGCATACCCTCATTGCGTCTTGTAATGTTCTACTTGCACTATTTGATTACAAAATTAATTGATCAATATTCCGTGATAATGGAACTATTTAAAAGAAGAAGGAAAAAAAAAAACTGGATGTGCACATGTGCACGTTATTGAAAATTGACATGCCTCCATCTACTGATTTAAATATTTTATGACCTTCCGTGCCTTTGACCATTTAACCTGCTGACTATTGTGTCAGCCTTTGTTGAGGTAATGTGGAACTCTATTGTGAAGTCAACACAAGACGAACACTACACTCATTCAAAAGCAACCATATGCGCAGAAGAACTCGAATCAGTGACCTTTATTATTATTAATAAATTTCTCTCGGGCTTCCAGCCGTGTTAAGATGTTACATTTGTGGGACGTTTCGAAGGCGTCCAACTCTGCCTTCATTCTCAACCAAATATCAATCATTAAGGCAGAGTTGGACGCCTTCGAAACGTCCCAAAAATGTAACATCTTAACACGGCTGGAAGCCCGAGAGAAATTTATTAATATACAACGCCGTGAAAGATTACGATCTTACTTTATTATTATTACTCCGCGATTCACTAAAAGTGTGTGGTGGAGGGTGTATTGCTCCTATCCGAAAGGGTAATGGTTTGGAAGGGATATACGGGATATGGCAGGAGGCCTTTACAATGCGATGACAGTGTTCTAGCCCCTACACTGCTAGCGCCAGCTTAAGTATCTTGGTCGGGACTCTTGCGAAGGAATTTGTGAATGTGTCTGCGGTCGTGGTTTGCCAACACGGAAGACAATTCCGTAGGCCCACAGAACAAGGAAATTATCAGACATTTCAGGCATGAGATTTTCCTCATCCTCGTTCAACTAACTTGCTTATATTGCTACCTGAGGCTCACACAGATAACAGACGAAAGAATTATACAGGTTTAGAACCGTATATCCTCGAGGAACTTTTTTAAATTTGTTTCCAGCTTGACATCTCGACTTTTGAGGTCATGGGAGACGGGAATATGGACTTTTTGGTGAACTATACCGACGTTCGCTTACAGTGATTTGGAAAAACTGCAGAAAATCCAAATCTGGATGGCCAGAAGCGGTTTGAACCCGCATCCTCTCGAATGCCAGGCCAGAACATTATCGCTCGTCCACTACGCTCAGATTTTTTAATTGACCGTAACATATAGATATATAGGAACAATAATTATAGACTGACTCGGCCATGAATCATTTCGATATATCTATTTTTGCAGCCTAGTAGTAGACGAAAAAATATTAGATCAACTAAAGATGCCAGATCTTAATCACTTCGTTTATCACGAACCCGGAAACAACCATAATACACCCTTTTATAACCACATATGTAACGTTTCAATTAGTTTTTCGAAGATAACATCATTTTACTTTTACATATCCAGCGTATTCCAGTTTGAAAAGCAATCATCCTTTTCCTTCAGAATGCAGGCATAAGAATTTTAAAAAAAGCTCCACTGCATATGGAATTAGCCAACGTCATTAACTGTAAGACTGACAGCAGTCTTTTTCCAAGACCATTCTTGCTTGCAGAAAATGCCATGGTGGCTCCCGAAGTGAGAAGAATTATTGCGCCGGTTCAAATTCCTGTCGGCTATCAAATTTCGTTTTTTCCATGTTTTCTCAAAACCTTTGCAGATTATGCCAGGATGATTCCTCTGGAAGGCATTGATCAACTTGTTTCATGTTCTTTGTTCACAGTTCTCTCCTATATTTATTTACCTCGACAGTAACGAGGCGTTTAGCCCTAATTATTAAAAATGTTTAATGTATATAAAAGAAGAACTGATGTGCAGTTTTCAGACGTGAAATTTTAATTCCAAAATCACTGTAAAATAGAAATTTCAAATATACACAAGTTATATATATATATATATATATATATATATATATATATATATATTTCTGTATTGACAGGTATTTGACGCATATATTATCACAGCAATATCTGAAAACTTATTTCGGATATTTTTTTAAATATTATCTTTTCTTAGGCAGGATTAGGGGTAGTAAATGATTCTTGTTTAATTTTTCTGCAGCGCGTCACAGCGCCTAGTATTTAAAAGTTACTCACACATCAATACGAGATAATGCTTTGCAGTTATCATTTTGTAAACGAATCTAATCCAGCAGTATTCTTGTCAAACTTTTACAATTACAAAATTTTATTTTGATACTGCTTTGTCTAGGCTCTAATGAAGGAAAATGTAGTTTTATCTCGATGGCAGATGATTCCGAAGTCACAATACAAGGAAATATGCATCGTTTCCTGCCAGAAGACTTCCTCATCGAATGTGCGAGTTATATTCAAACATTAGTATGCTTCAGTGCCAATCGCTACACCAGCCACATCTAGAAATTTGAGTGATATTAGAAGGAGGGTAATAATTACTTTGCATGAAGAGCTATATTCAAATGGTTTTATAACTAGAATTATGAATATAAACAAATAAATTTTTTAATTTTTAATTTAATTTAATTGCAATGGAGCACAGGCTCCGGTGGCAATTTACCTACACCCATCTTCCCCCTATCTGCACCCACCTACATTTGCCCTCTACAAATTTTATCTTTAAATTCTTTCAAAGTTTTCGGTAAATTATTCATCATTTCCTTTGGTAACTCATTCCAATCCCTGACACCCTTACCTAAAAAGAGAATCTTCCCACACCCTTGTGCCTGAAATCGAGTGCCAGCTTGTGGTCATGGTCATCTTTTCCCTTCCATGCACTACTTTTAATACCTATTGCAATATCTTTCCATGTCTCATCGCCAGTATATGCCCTGCACACTCCCATGACCCTCCTCATTCTCCTCCTGTCTTGCAATGAATCCCATTCCAGCTCCTTTATCATATCCGTCACTGATTTCATGCTGCGATAATTTCCAGAAACAAATCTAGCAGCCCTTTTTTGCACCCTCTCCTATTCCTGTATTTGATTCGTAAAATGAGGGTCCCATACTACACTACCATATTCGAGCAATGGTCTGACCAAAGTTTTGTAACCCAATTCCTTTACTTCTCTCGTACATCCCCTCATCACTCCCTCCAACAAGAGAAGAACTTTGAAACCTTTTCCTACCACCTGTTCAATGTGTCCTGCCCAGTAAAGCTTGTTATCAAAAGTAATGCCAAGATATTATCGCAGAATGCAATCAGTGACGGATATGATAAAGGAGCTGGAATGGGATTTATTGCAGACAGGAGGAGGATGAGGAGGGACATGGGAGTGTACAGGGCATATACTGGCGATGAGGCATGGAAAGATATTGCAATAGGTATTAAAAGTAGTGCATGGAAGGGAAAAGATGACCATGACCACAAGCTGGCACTCGATTTCAGGCACAAGGGTGTGGGAAGATTCTCTTTTAGGTAAGGGTGTCAGGGATTGGAATGAGTTACCAAAGGAAATGATGAATAATCTACCGAAAACTTTGAAAGAATTTAAAGATAAAATTTGTAGAGGGCAAATGTAGGTGGGTGCAGATAGGGGGAAGATGGGTGTGTAGGTAAATTGCCACCGGAGCCTGTGCTCCATTGCAATTAAATTAAATTAAAAATTAAAAAATTTATTTGTTTATATTCATAATTCTAGTTATAAAACCATTTGAATATAGCTCTTCATGCAAAGTAATTATTACCCTCCTTCTAATATCACTCAAATTTCTAGATGTGGCTGGTGTAGCGATTGGCACTGAAGCATACTAATGTTTGAATATAACTCGCACATTCGATGAGGAAGTCTTCTGGCAGGAAACGATGCATATTTCCTTGTATTGTGACTTCGGAATCATCTGCCATCGAGATAAAACTACATTTTCCTTCATTAGAGCCTAGACAAAGCAGTATCAAAATAAAATTTTGTAATTGTAAAAGTTTGACAAGAATACTGCTGGATTAGATTCGTTTACAAAATGATAACTGCAAAGCATTATCTCGTATTGATGTGTGAGTAACTTTTAAATACTAGGCGCTGTGACGCGCTGCAGAAAAATTAAACAAGAATCATTTACTACCCCTAATCCTGCCTAAGAAAAGATAATATTTAAAAAAATATCCGAAATAAGTTTTCAGATATTGCTGTGATAATATATGCGTCAAATACCTGTCAATACAGAAATATATATATATATATATATATAACTTGTGTATATTTGAAATTTCTATTTTACAGTAATTTGGAATTAAAATTTCACGTCTGAAAACTGCACATGGCTAAACGCCTCGTTACTGTCGAGGTAAATAATATAGAGGAAACTGTGAACAAAGAACATGAAACAAGTTGATCAATGCCTTCCAGAGGAATCATCCTGGCAATAATCTGCAAAGGTTTTGAGAAAACATGGAAAAAACGAAATTTGATAGCCGACAGGAATTTGAACCGGCGCAATAATTCTTCTCACTTCGGGAGCCACCATGGCATTTTCTGCAAGCAAGAATGGTCTTGGAAAAAGACTGCTGTCAGTCTTACAGTTAATGACGTTGGCTAATTCCATATGCAGTGGAGCTTTTTTTAAAATTCTTATGCCTGCATTCTGAAGGAAAAGGATGATTGCTTTTCAAACTGGAATACGCTGGATATGTAAAAGTAAAATGATGTTATCTTCGAAAAACTAATTGAAACGTTACATATGTGGTTATAAAAGGGTGTATTATGGTTGTTTCCGGGTTCGTGATAAACGAAGTGATTAAGATCTGGCATCTTTATGTTGATCTAATATTTTTTCGTCTACTACTAGGCTGCAAAAATAGATATATCGAAATGATTCATGGCCGAGTCAGTCTATAATTATTGTTCCTATATATCTATATGTTACGGTCAATTAAAAAATCTGAGCGTAGTGGACGAGCGATAATGTTCTGGCCTGGCATTCGAGAGGATGCGGGTTCAAACCCGCTTCTGGCCA
The DNA here is from genome assembly GCA_031002005.1 of Vandiemenella viatica. Classification (NCBI taxonomy): domain Eukaryota; kingdom Metazoa; phylum Arthropoda; class Insecta; order Orthoptera; family Morabidae; genus Vandiemenella; species Vandiemenella viatica. Next base: position 233,642,166 of record CM061920.1, on the reverse strand, counting down.
TCCAGATTTGGATTTTCTGCAGTTTTTCCAAATCACTGTAAGCGAACGTCGGTATAGTTCACCAAAAAGTCCATATTCCCGTCTCCCATGACCTCAAAAGTCGAGATGTCAAGCTGGAAACAAATTTAAAAGTTCAGAAAGTTCCTCGAGGATATACGGTTCTAAACCTGTATAATTCTTTCGTCTGTTATCTGTGTGAGCCTCAGGTAGCAATATAAGCAAGTTAGTTGAACGAGGATGAGGAAAATCTCATGCCTGAAATGTCTGATAATTTCCTTGTTCTGTGGGCCTACGGAATTGTCTTCCGTGTTGGCAAACCACGACCGCAGACACATTCACAAATTCATTCGCAAGAGTCCCGACCAAGATACTTAAGCTGGCGCTAGCAGTGTAGGGGCTAGAACACTGTCATCGCATTGTAAAGGCCTCCTGCCATATCCCGTATATCCCTTCCAAACCATTACCCTTTCGGATAGGAGCAATACACCCTCCACCACACACTTTTAGTGA